>PVKA01004120.1:5313-102372 GCA_004027165.1 Ctenomys sociabilis | reverse complement strand
GAGAAGGGAGAGAATAGAGAGGAGAGACAGAGAGTGGGGAGAGAGGAGAGGAGAGGAAAGAAGAGGAGAGGAGACACACACACACACACACACACACACACACACACACACACACAGAGAGAGAAGAGTAGGCAGGAGTTGGGGACAAAAACACACTTCCCCAGGTCACACTGCCAGTGACCCATATCCAGCTAGGCCCTACCTCCTAATAGCACTTTCAACTCTGAACTCCGGGTTAGATGACCCCACTGATGGCGACAGTGCCCCCATGGTCCATCACCTTCCTAACAAAAGAGCCTCCTCAGAAACCTTTCAGATCTACACTCAGTCCTAGATGAAACAATAGAGAGGAGGGCAAAGCTCCTTCTGGATCGTCAGCCCATACAGCTCTCATGCCCCTGTTTATTTCTGCCTGCAAAGATACTTCTGGAAGCTCATGCTTTCCATCCTCCCAGTGATCCTGGGCACAATCTCGTATCCCTCCAAGAAGGCTTGCTGGCTTCAGCTAGCTCAGTGTGATTATGTTTTTTGCAGCTATGAACATTCACTTCTCTTTTCTCTTTCTTCCTCAGCTTGTTCATCCCTTTTTCAGAAAACTTACAGCTTTCTTGATGATAGCAATTTTCCTTAGCATGGGTGCAAAGAGTCCAGCTGTACCTCCTAGACAGTGCTCACTGTAAGCGCAGTTATGCACTTATTTATAATATTATTTAGTAATTATTAATCTCCTCCTCTAGCGTACAGAGGGGTCAGAGGGTCAGGGATCTGGAGCCTAGTCCAGGATGTGTCCTATTGAGGAGGGAGTTGTGGAAATCTGGGCAGTGGTGGTAGGTGACTAAAGACGCCCCTTGCTGTGGCTTCTGAATCACTATGGCTTCGCAGGATGTGGGGCTGGGCTCAGGCGGTGGGAACTGTTTCCTGATTTTTTTTTTTCCTCTGAGAGAGAAGATCCATTTTAAGAGATTCCCTAGTTTGCTCTCCTGCTGATTTTTAGTCTCTTTCTGGCTTACATTATTTCTTTTAACACTTCTGCAATTTATTTTTATTTTATTTTTGGAATGTATTTTTGGAATTACAGTTGTCTCGCTAGGCCTTTCAGTTTCTATCTGCTGTGTATTTTGGGACTGGTTTTAACCCATGGCTCTCAGAAGGAAAACAGCACCTGTCACTGGGTTCTGGCACCTGCATGCTTCGCTTTTTCAAAGGCATCAGCTCACTCTTCCAGGCTGGATAGTTCCTGGTGGTGTGAGTGGATGGTTGGATTCACTGGATAAGCACAGTATTTAGAGACCATGCCTGTGATGAATCTAGGCTCTGTTCACCAGCTGTGTGACCTTGGAGAGGAGACCTGGTCTATCTGGCCTCTGTTTCTACCAAAATAGGGATGAAGAATCTTTCTATATGGGATTACTGGAAGGATTAGAATAGAAAATGCCATTATGAATCTCTCTCTGTCTCTCATAGAGTCTATGGCCTTACACATATTAGGCAAGTGCTCTACCAATATCTAGATCCCCAGCCCCTCTTTAAAACTGTAGTTTGAGATACATTCTTGCTAAATTGCATAGGCTGGCCTGGAACTTAGGATCCTCCTGCTTCAGCCACTAATTAGTTGGGATTAGAGATGTGTGCCACAAGTCAGATCCTTTCTTTGCTGCCTGAAAAAGATCTGTGTTGAGGATATGAAGAGTTCACCCATGGAGAATCTTCTCTAGGCTAGAGACAAAGAACCATTCAGTGTATGAAAGAAATCACTCAGTGAGTGAATAAAGGAAGGACTGAGCGGGTGGGGGTATGACTCACACTATCTGTTACTAAGGAACATTGGAATAGTAGTGGTGGCTGTTTTTATATGAGCTTCCAAAGGGCTAGACATTATTGCACACACTTGATAGAAACCATCTCATTTAATTATCAGTAGAGCCCTTTAAGAAAGGTAAAATTATCACAATTTTTCAAATGGAAGTTTGGAAGGACCATCACAAAATATTGACTCTACAACTAGTAAGTGGCTTTACTAAGGTACAGTGAAAACCAGGTATGTGTCCATAGATAGCTATATGTATAGGTGTCTGTCTTCACATTCATGTTTGTCTTAGTCCTGAGAAAGCAACAGGACCCAGGACTTGACCATGTGATTATTGAAAGGCTGTGAATGGCAATGAGTAAAGGCAGAGGGAAGAGAGTGAGATGGATGATGGTTTTGACAGTATGATCTTGGGAAAGGAGAGTCAGTGGATACTGCATCTTCTGTAGCCAACTTCCTGTCCTTTAGAGAGGAAGCAAGGTTAGAGGGCTATGCTCATCAATCCAGTGCTAGTGGCACCTGCGAGCAGGTGTGGGCAGCTCAGTGTTGATATTACGGTAGCTCACAGGATGTAGGTGAGTTGCCAGTGCTCTGGATGGCCTCAGCAGACTGTTGTGAAGGGCTGTATAGGTTACAGATACCTGTTTGGGTTGGAAAGGTCAGGGTAAAGCTGATCCCTGGCCTCGTACCTCCCCAAATTACTCAGTCTCTCTGTGCTTCATTTCCTCATGTCTAATAGGATATAAATATACTCATCCAATAGGATTTCTTTAAGCTTAGAATGAAATGATGCATATAAACATGGTTAGTGCTCAGAAATTATGCAGAGTGGTAATGATTTTCATGATCTCGCAGCTGAAAACCAGTTCCAAGCCTTAGTTCATTCAACTCTATTTTAAGAGCGCCACAAAGACAGATGTTGTTTGAAAGGTTTGCACCTTGGTTTTCTTTGCTAATGTGATCTGATAAGTTTTGTGGGATTGACGCCCAGCTGGGATCTTCCAGTGTCTCTAGTCTGCTCAGGAGGGTGGTGGCAGCTGCCACACACCCGAACTTGCCACCTTCTAGCACCGAGCTTCTCCATCCATGGCCTGGAGCTTTTCTTGGTCTTTGAAGTGGGTGATCGAGTCCTGGGAGTGTGAGGCATATTCAAGGGGTGTCAGAGCAGGCATGTATGGGGGGAAATGGAGCAGCCTCTTTATCCTGACAGTTAAATCTAGGATGATACAGTTGCTTGGCTCGGCATGGTTGCTCCAGGGAGACAGTGACAAGGAGACGAAGCTTGCATCTTGGCTTTAAGCTCTGATGTCCAGTTTAAGATGAGAAATCTAGATAAAAACAGGATTGAATTCTGCTCCCAAAAGTGTTTAATGAGACAACATGTACTAGAGCAGACATAGTTGGAAGAGCACTCACACACGTTCTTCTCTAGATGTTTCACAGTAGGTGTGATGAGAATTCTTGAAGGCCCCCTAATGGGGGGTCAGCCCATTATTTTCAAGCACTGAACTTCATCATGGAGCAGTTGAGGAATTACCTGGGATGAGCACACCAAGCAGCAAACCTTAGAATGTCCAGGGCCAGGCAGTTGTCAAAGCAGTAATGGGTGACTGCCTGTCACATCTGCCTATGCCTACTCTTCTTGTGAAGGTTTTCTGTGTCTTCTCCAACGAATGCTGCTCCCTACCCATCTCCTAAATACTTATGTGCCTTGATGGGATGGAAAAGGGCAGAGGGAGGGTTTTCCACCAGGGCTGTAGTCCCAGGCACAGCATGTGAGTCACTGACACGGGTGTCCCCAGCAGTGCCTCACCAAGGCTTTGGGTGGTACCGAGGAGAAGGAGCCCCTTCCTTCCTGAAGGGGTAGCAGAGACATAGCCTGGCAGCTGGGAGCTGGCACGGACGTCATCTAGTAAAGAAATGAGTCAGGAAGACACAGCCAGTGTCGAAGAGGGGAAGACACGGTGGGACCCCTAGGTGGGTACCTGATAAATTATACATGGTAATAACATGGGGGGAACCACTGACATATTAATAGCATAAATATATAGTGACATTGTCATAGTAACTATAGGTAATTCAATGATATTCATATAATTTCACAATATATACATATATTTATATAATACAGATTTATATATTTATGTTATAATTATATATTTGTCATTGTAGCTTACTGAGATCAATATACATCATAAAGTATATTATATATTATACTTTTTATAAAAATATAATACAGATGATTATATAAGTACAACTACATAAATATTTAAAACTATGTAAGATATAATTTACTATAACATTTATTCTAAAGTACCATATTTATAGAAAATAAGTACAATCTAACATATATAATGTATGATTGTTTGTAAAATATATAAATTCTAAAAATATAAATGCATAATTACAATTAACATACTCATATAAAACTAATATACATGAACCCCTCTGACAAGTTCTAATCATTTTATTTTTCAGATGCAAATATTGAATACATAAATACATAGCTATGAACACAGTGCAGGCCATCACTGCACGTGCGGTATCCCCTCGGCAAGTCCTGAGCTTCCAGCGGTCAGGGAGGCTCGGTCGCACTCAGACCATTCTCAGTCTTGGGTTCCAAGAGCCCAAACAGGTACACCCTTTGCCCGGTGTGCTGCCACAAGATGGGCTGAGCCTAAGTGGCTTCCACAGAGACCTGATTGTCCGCTGAGCTTCTTCCATGCGGAGCTGGTACCTTTTTTTCAGTATCGGGTATCAAACTGGATCCTTGCGCTTGCCAAGCAGACACATGAACCGCTGAGCTATCTCCCCGACCCATGGAGCAGGTCTTATATAAGACTGCTGACTCCAGAGGGAGTTTTTAAATTCATTAAAGTTTGGAAAAGGTTCACCAATAGGAGCACGGGGTCCTATTTTGGGTCGATCCCCTTCTGAGAATTCTCTCTGAGTCCGTGCTCTCCCTTTCTGACTCTCTGACGCACCTTAGGTAGCATCTCTCAATGCTGTGCGCCCTTCCTTCCTCGGCTTCTTTGTGGGGCCGCCCCTCCCATCAGTCTGTAAATAACAGAGATGCAAGCGGAGTGTTTTAGCCCTGGTCTTGGTGAGGCTTTGATGTAAGCCATGAGCTTACATGAGCAGGGCTGGACTGACCAGGCGGGTGGCAGCGCTACCTGTTCGTGCCTTAAGGAGTTCCTGGGTTTTCTCCATACCTGTCCCATAAAGAGTGGTGTGTGCCAGACGGGGCCAACAGAAAACACTGTTAGCTTTTTTCCTTCCAATTCTGAGTGCATTGAAGTCTCACTGGTAGCTTAAAATCAGCCAAGGAGGGGGGAATTTACTCCACAGGAGTCAACAAATGTCACAGGTTAGACCTCCGCACTCTCACAGGGGGTTGCTAGCCATGTACCAGCTGCCACTGCCCGGAAACCTCCTCCCCTGGGTTTACCACCGGGCACTCACACAACCAATATTTGCTTTCTTTATCACTGTCCCTCTGCCTCTGTATGGTATCGTCTAAGAGAACCCTTCATCCACAGGTTAAAAAAACTCCAAAAACCCAAATCAAAGATTTAGGACGATTTGTTCTCCTGATTGATCGGAGTCATCTGGTCTGCACTAATACAATCTAGAGCCGCGTTTCTATACACTGAACTTAGCCTGTCTGTATATTTTATTTGGCCCATACAGAATTTGTTTGAAAATGTGGATTAGTTGGCTAACTTTTAAAACCAGTAGATTTCACACGGAGACATGAGCCTCTGATTTCTCTCAGATGAACTCAGAAGATCAGGCAACAGGAGCGGAGGAGCAGCTCTACTCCGGACTCAGCCCGCACTTGGCATCCTGGGCCCAGCAAGTGGTGAGGCTCTGCCCTGCCTGCCTCAGCCCTGCAGGTGTTGGGCTTCGGCTTAGAACATGTTCTGTATCCTGCTCTCCCCACCTTTCAGGTTGGGCACTTAAAAATAATGCAGGGCACTCTTCAGTGTGCAGAGCATGCCGAGGTCACCTAGCACTGGGAGGTCAAGAAGGGCTTCTCTGATAAATAGTTCTGCCAGTCTGAGTGGGGTTCTCAGTTGGGGAGAAGATTTCTGTGGCCTGAGGTGGGTGTCTTAGTTACTTTTCTTATTGCTGAGACAAAATAACTGGCATCGGAGGTTAAAGGAAGAAAAGTTTATTTAGCTCACAGTTGGTAGAGGTTTTGGTTCATACTCAGCTGGCTTCAAGGCAGAGTGTCCTGGAAGAGGGGCACTTGTGGTTGGCTGAAGATAGCAAGACGCAAACCTCTTTCCTTTCCTTACATTCGAGGCAGGCCACCTGCACTAGGGCAGGTGTAGGAGTCACATCCTTAATCTCAGCACTGAACCATAGACCAATCACAAACTCTAGATTTAGAGTCTTTGAACAGCCCATCCCCATCAGTGCATGGGGCTTTGGGGGGACATCCAAACAGAAACCATGACAGTGGCAGAGGAGGGGTGATACTTCAGGAGGAGCAGCAGTTAGCCTTGCAGCAGCGTGGAGCAGGACCTTTTGCCTTGTGACCCGAACACATGCTGGGTTCATGTTAGGCAATTGGACCACGAAAGGAGTAAACTTTAGGCTGGGGCTGGGTCAGCAAGACTTTGGATTTAAGGTTTAATTCATCTCAATGAATTCTTTCTTATCTCTGGCTTTTTCACATAAGCATGAATGTAGTTATGATCACAATAAAATGTATCACTAGCCTGGGACTTAGATTCATAATTCAAAAATTTGTTTTTAGTATTGTTTGTAAGTGCCTGCCATAAGCCTATATTCAGATCAGTCAAACATGAAATGATGTATTAAAACTACCCAAGTTGGCCTTTTCAGGTTAGAGTTTAGCTCATTTGCCACTGGCACAAGGGAACCCTGACAGAAAAGGGCTGTTCGCTGGACAGGTAAGTCCCCATGGCTTGTGTGTCAGAGTCCCCCTTCAGTGGGGTTCTGGGCAAGAGCCTACTTGACAGACACTAAGAATGTGAGCATGGATTGTTTGGGGAGTAAGAGAGTGGGGAGAGCTGTCAAGGCTGTGGAACTGAGCTGCTACTTGGGGTCCAGGGAAACCCACAGATGTGTGTGTGTGCGTGCGTGCATGTGTGTGTGTGTATGTGTGCCCACGTGTGCCAAATGAGGCACGGAAGGCCTGTTTGACACACCAAGCCTTCTTATACCCCTTATTGATTTATGGGACACAAAAGAAAAAAATATGGTTCAGCGTGATAAATATTGCTGTCTTATCATCAGGCAGGAAATGCCCTGTCTTGCTGTCAGTGACCTGTAGTGAGGTACGGGTCTTGACCACCAGCCATTTGGCACAGGAGGATGGGTCTGGGTTCTGGCAGGGAACCAGGACATGAAGAGAAGGGGATGAAACTTCTCTTCCAAGAGACAAGGAAATGTACTATTTTTACATCTGAGATGAGAGGGCAGGCAGATGGCACAAGGCCAGGGAGGGTGGCCAAAAGGAGTTCGAACAGCAAGAACACCCATTGTTCCATGCAGCTGTTTGCCATGTCACATGCACAGAGACTTCTGTATGACCCCAGTGCTCCTCAGGACATTTTTCTTGACTTTTTCCTCCTTGTTTCTGATCCTCAGCAGAGGGTAGGGTTTAACCACGGTGCCCTGTGGACCAGGAGAGAGAGGCCATCGCAAATGCACCATATGAAATCTGAGCAAAGCACTCTGGATCCCCACTGGACTTGGGTGGTGAGGACAGCCCATCTGCAATGAGGCGGTGGCCCCAGGTGACATCTGGATATAAGGGCAGCTCAGCCTAGAGCAGCAGGAGGGCCAGGCCAGGAAAGGGCCAGGCTGTGCCTCCTTGGCCACTGCCAGTGCTCTGGACTCTTCTGGGATTCATTGCTTTGCACAACAACTACGATGACCTTTTACTTTGGGGACTAATTAGGTCACACTCAGCACTTTGTAAGTGCTCAGGAAACACTTCCACTCTGGATATAACAGGGTGCCCTGATGCAGACCAATCTTTCATGCCACCAGTATCACATACTACATGTATCTCTTGCCTAGGAATCAATTTAGGGTAGTATCCTAGAGAGCACTGATTGAAAGCAGTTCTTGGTGTCCTACCTCATTCAATGTCTGAACAATAAAAACTCATGGAGACCATGTTTACTGTGAAATTCTAAAATCATATTTATTCACCAATTCACAGAAGTGTCATAATGACCACCAACATGAATCAGTTTGTAGGCGTTTACAAGCCAAGGCTGAAAATAAATATCTGTCTGTGTTAAATAGGCATTTAATAAATAGCTCAGAAACTGCAAGAATCATAATTGTTAGAAATTTAAAGTTTGTGGCTCAAACATGGAATAAGATCACAGTCGTGGGGAGAAGCCCAATAGATTCCTAGGTGGTTCTTATTTTTCTTCCTGTATCTTTATGTACATGTAGCCCCTCAGCACCTCTCACACTACATGGGTTCAAAAGCCCCACTGTGCAGAGCCTAGGGTGCCCAAGAAAGGGGTGGGGAGGGGAAGGGTTCTTTCTCTGTTCCTCCACAGCTGGGCCACCTTGTCCACTGAGAAGACAAAGCACTCTTCTAAAGGTAGATTTAATTTTATGTGGGTTCACACAGTCTTTCTAATGAGATCTCCCAATGTTCGCCTTGTGTTGCACGCATACACACACAATAGTGTATTTAGCAAATGAACACATTTTATAAACTAACAAGATGTACTGTCTGAGGCAGCTCAAGGAACTGGTAGGTTCCCAGGTGACAGGTCCTTGGGGGCAGCGGTCTCCATGGGAGACTCCAGTGGTGAGTTGGAGCTGCCCGGGAGGGAGCAGTCACTGGAGACCATGCTGTGATGTGAGACCCCTCTCCTTCTGTCCTCGGAGAACACCACCGTGGCTCCAGCAATGGAAGCGCACATCTACCTCAGACCTTTCCCACATGCTTTGGTTGAGGAACTTGGAATAATTAGGGTTCTCGGTTCTGGCAGCATCTAAAGAGACAGGAGGAATGGCAAGCTGAGAGCGTAAAACCCTAGAACTCTTAGCCTGCCTGATCCTTTTTGTTTAGCCTTTATGTTTAGTTCCAAAATGAGGCCCAGAGATGACAAATTTAGCACGTGTTTAGGAAATGGTAGAGATGATGTGAGTAGAGCTCCTGGGCCCCTAGCCTGAAGAAACCTCATGCTATGTGTTGTTAAGATGTGGTCTAAGTGTACACAAGCCCACTCTGAGCAACAGCCCACCACTGCGTACTGGAGAGCCAGACCCAGTGCCCACCACTGCATGCTGGAGAGCCAGACTCAGTGCCCACCATTGGCTGCATACTGGATGGAGTCTGCATTCACGAAGGCTGTCCTCAGCAATGGGGTGGGGCATGGCTGCTTCATTTACTGGGATGTGTTAGCCCCAAAACTGATATTACTCAGTCTCCACCAGGCAGGGACAAGCTAGAGCCTTCATTTCCAATTATTTATCAAATCCCTGCTATGTGCCAGCCATTGCTTTCAGTATTTTAAGCACTACAAGCAAACAATAATAAGACAGACATATGATATCCAATCCAGTGCTTCTAAAAAATGTAAATGTGTTGGGACCATTGACTTTTTAATTTCATATCTTACTTCTGTAGTATACATATGTATATGACATATGTACATGTTATGCATATCTGTGTGTGTACATACACATACATTTATTATCATCTGTCCTTATCCTAGTTATCTCTGATATTTTATATTTAGTACTCTAATTTCTCTAATTAATGCCCCATCAAATCATTCTGACTATCCTTCTCGCAAACATTATAATGTCTATGTCTATAACATAACAAACCTAACTCAAATATCTACAGATTTCTGGAAAACAACTCTACCTACAATTTTCTCAACTCACCCACTGGATTGCACCAGTCTCCTGTCAGGCCTGTCCAACTCTGGGCATCAGTAATCTTTCGTGGAAACCACTGAGGTCAGGCTGGAAGCAGTCAGGTGGATTGATCCATCATGACTAGCTCAACTGAGAATCGAAATCACTTTCCAGTCTCCCTGACTTGGGAAGCAATTGGTGTGACTCCCACTGTGGCCACATGGCCAGGCTTCTCCATAATGTCCTTGAGACTCTGAATAAAATTTTGAATACAGAACTGTGGCCTCGCTTCCTAGGGCATGGGCTGCTCCTTCTGTTTCTGCTGCCCTTTAATTTTCCAATTCCCTTCAGACTGAGTTACCTTCTCTTGCCTCCTCTATCAACCTTTGGGTGATCATCGCTGGTTGTTACCTCTAACTGCCTCCTCCCAGAAACGTTTGCTTTTTCTATCAGCTACCTCTTCTGAATCCTGCATGCTATGGGCTCTTTGTAGGATACACTAGGGAGCTGGGGGTTGGGTGGGGATGGGTGCCAGGTCATGGTGCTCCACGTTGCCTTTGGCCACTGAAGATGCATCTATCTGTGATCCACAGGCACAAGCCAGCTCCTCATCCTCAAGAGCCTATTCTCAAGTACTCAGTAAAAAGGTGCAGGTAACAAAGATGCATTTCAAGATGAAAGCAAACACACATTAAAGCCAACACATCTCTGATGCTTGTGATTAATACACTCTGCTTTCTGGCTTTTTTCACATCTGTTGCCCTCTTTTCATTAGACTGTGGGGATTTGAGCTTCATGTTGATGAATCTCCCTTGCAGCAAATCTGATAAAAGACACTGGAAAGCAGTCCTAGGCTGGGGTCATTAACAAATTAAGGCTTTCTTTAGTTGGGTTGCTGTCCGTGACCCTTAGCAGAGCTCGGCTAGGCCTGTGGGTCCTTGCTCCTTGCTTGGCTACTCCCCCTACTGGTCAGATAGCTAGGGTTACTTCTGAAACCAGCACACTCCCATCCTTCCATTTGGATAGTAAGAATTTTGTCCTCTGTCAACTGCACTGCCTTTCATCTTCCACATTTAATAAAGGATTTAATAAAGGGCCTTGATATGAGAGAGAGAGAGGGAGAGAGAGAGAACAGAGGGAGGGAGAGAGGAGAGGGAAGGGGGAGGGAGAGGGGAAAAAAGAGGGAGGGGAGAAGAGGAAGAGGTGTAGAGGGAGGGACTTTAAGAGTCTTTTCTCCATTAATACCTCTTAAGTTTCCAAGCAATAGATCTCTGGGAGTCTATTGAATCCTACATTTGTGGAACTCATACTGTGGGCTAGGTACAGCACTTGGAATCGAGGATGCTGGGATAGATTAATTATTTTTCATTGGAGGAGGTACAGGTAGAGATGAAAATGTTGGGGATACTTGCTAGCTTCCCTCACAAGACTCTTTCTCAGGGTCCCCATCAGATTCCTAGGAAGGAAGAACTGGTTCATTTCACTCAACTCAGAACTCTTGTGGGGTGGGGCCTGCCTGTGGTGATGGCGCCAAGGCAGCGGCTCCTCTCTGTCCCAGCAGGATTGAGGAGATGCCCAGACTGTAATAGTGTTTTCTCCCCTGCGTCTGACAGACAGAGCATAAATGGCTGTCTTGCCAACCTGATCACCTCGTGACTCTCATCTTTGTTCTACTTTCCTACCACCCACTTGCTCTACCTGGTATCATGGCTGGATCTGGCCTTCAGACCCTCAGGCCATACTGTCTCCTGACCCTGCCTGACCCAACTCGAGTGCAGATCTGCTGGTAAGAACAGAGCCCAGCCTACCTCCAGAACTAGCTTCCCATAAATAGGCTGCCCCATAGGAGGCTTTCGCAGTAAGTGACTAAGATAAGCACACAAGATTGCTTTAAGCCTTGGAAGAGCAATGTGCCCCTGGGAATTCACTCAAGGAGGCTGGACTGGAAAGTGAAACTTTTTTATCTGGTTTCTGCCACGCTTTCTTAGAGGCAAATGACAAGCAGTTCTCTCTGTCTCTTTCTCTCTCCCCTGTATCTTTCCTTGCTTCCTTCCTTCCTTCCTTCCTTCCTTCCTTCCTTCCTTCCTTCCTTCCTTCCTTCCTTCCTTCCTCCCTCCCTCCCTCCCTCCCTCTCTCCTTCCCTCCCTCTCTCCTTCCCTTCCTTTCTTCCCTTTAGCAGATTTTAATATTTTAGAGACAATTTGTCCTCCGTGTGATCTCTGTGCTGCCTAAAGAGGTTGGCTGGGCATTCAGTTGGAAGCCATTTTCACAAGCTACCTGGAGAAGTGGAGGTTCCCTCTGGGGTATTTGGGGATTCTCTGAGGAGCCTGCTGGGGCAGCCCGAGTAGCATCTTAGAGCAGGGCATTCTGGGTTTGTAGGAACTTGGCCGCAGCTGCTGGTTCTTCTGGACTGCATGCCACGCTTTTCCCTGTCTCTTCTTCCTCTGTGCCCTGGGCAGATTGGGCACCGCAGTTAAGTGCGAATGGCCAATAAACACCAACAAATTCTTCCTAAAGATGCACGGCCCTTCACAGAGTTTAAGGCATGAGTTACTGATTGGCAGACCTCAGGCATCTAGTAGGTTGGGATTAGGCATTGGTGGAGCCCAGCACTTCCATATGTCTTACAAGTGAGAGTGTCTAGACAGATTCGTGTTGTAGATAAGGCTACAGTTTTGTTTTTGGTTATTGGTTTTCTACTTTTAGTAGCATGAATTACTGCCTTTCCAAGAAAAGCCATCTATTCCCCATCTCACTTAGCTCTGAATCATGATACTGTGTCTCCCAAATCTCACTATCAAAGGACAGTGCTGCAGGAGCCTGGCAGTGTCCCTGGATGACCCTGTCTGCACTCTGCCAGGCTCTCTGTGCATCACCAGTGCACAGGCTGGGAGCAACACAATCTCTCTGCACTCCAGGGCCATGGCTGCCATGGTGCCTCCTCATTCCACACGGGCCTCAGGAGCCTGCTCAGGGGACAGGGGCTCAGCAGCGGCCTCCCTAGGTGTGGGTGGCCTCATTAGAACATTGCCTGGGCGCTTTCTGTCTAGGGTAGTAGAGGCACACGGGTAAGAGCTGTCTCATGTCTGCAGGGGGAGGGGGACTAGAAGTAAGACCAGGACTCCCTGAAACCAGTGCTCCAGGAGTATGAATTGGAGTTGGCAAGGCCCTCGTGGTAGAGTGGGGGTGGGGGTTCTGCTCCTCTCCCCCGCTGCACCAGTGATGGGTTACTTGGCCTTGTTTGTTCATAGCAGCACCTCCTAATGTAGCTTATGCCATTCTCATTCATTCTCTACATTAAGTGGCTCTCAAAACTTCAGCATGCCCCAGAACCTCATCAAAGTGAAGGTCACTTGGCTCTGCCTCCGTTCTCTGACTCAGTAGGTCTGGAGTGGGCTTTGTGACTCTGTGCCTCCAAGACCACATCTGGAGCATGGCTCTGAAGCATCTACAGACCCCCAAGTGGGGCTCCTTCCACCTGCAGCTCAGCTCAGAGGGCTGCCTCACCCCCAGCAGGGCAAGCCTTTAATCTAAGCTGCATGAGCACCCACTCCCTGGCTCACCGTTCCTGACTTGCAAGATCTGCCTGGATGCTTAGTAACTCTTACTTAGGGGACTTCCTCTTGCTTAGTTTGACCAAATGCCACATCTTTTTCAACCATTCCTCATGTGACAGGCATCTTGGTTGTTTCCAAGATTGGCTATCACAAATTGTGCTGCCATAAACATAGGTACACATGTATCCCTATGGTATGACATTTTCAGTTCCTCTGGGAAAATCCCGGTAGGGGGATAGCTGGATTGAATGGGATTTCCAGTCCTAGTTTCTTAAGGAGTGACCCAATGGCAGTCATCAGTCAGTTACTTCTGCCCAGGGCAGGGGACTGGCGCCTTTCTACATGTGAACTAAATCAGGCTTAGGCACGCCTCGGGACATTTAGGGAGGCATTACTTCCCTAAAGCTCTCCTCAGACTGCCTCAGCAAGGAGTATAGGTGGCCCCGGATTCACTGTGATCAGGCAAGTTGCCCCAGCTTCTTAACCTCACACTCCCTCCCCCTAAACAGTCCTGATTGCTCCTGAACAGGGCCAGCTCCATGAAGACCAGGAGATCCTCACAGGCTGGCACTCCCTCATCTACTCTCCCTCCCTTCTTTCTGGCATAGAGCCTGGAATACACACGGGGCTCAGTAAGGATTTACCAAATGACATCGAGAGAGGCTGCGGACACAGAGTCCCATCTGTTCACTGACTACTCACAGAACTGTCTGATTGCTTTCCGGGAGTGGTAACTTCTGGCTCATTGGTCTCCCTGGGATGACACAAAGCTTATTTCCTAATCTACAGCCCCTGTAAAGCCAACTCTGTTTCTAGGTGGTGCCATAAGGAAAATTCAACCGAACTCTATAGGGCAGGCATAGAATAAATTTATGAAGTAAAACAAATAAAGACAGGGAAATGGAGGTGGTGTAATAGACTTCAAACTTGCATTGCTCCTTTCCTTTGCCTTCAGCTGGACCACAGAAAGTAGTCACATGAACATTAAGCCATGCCAAGGGCTTTGGCTTGTCAGCCCTGGTAAGTGTCTGATGCAGAAAGAAGAGTGTAGCATCCGTAGCCTGCCAGTACGTCTTTCAGGAAACTGAGGAAATCACTCAGAGGCTGGAAAATTATTGTATATGAACATCGTCTGCTTGTCACTGACAGATCCTTTCAAAGAATTTGATCCACTCTCTTACTTTTTGGTAGATTAATTTAAAAATGAGACAATGATTACAAAAAAAAAATGCTCTTTTTCTTTCTCTTGCTAATATTGAATCGGAGATCCAAGAAAACTGCTAATTTTAAAGTGCGCTGAGCTGTGCTTTCTGCTGATTATGTCGCTATTGATTCAAGTAGTCACAAATCGTTAGGGTCCCTTTTACATCCATGGCATGAGCAAGGCTGAGATGGAAATCAGTCTGAGGTAATGAACAACCCCTGCTTAGAAATTGTCACGTGCTGAACCGGGTTGGGATGATGCTGAGCCCGGGGATCTCACATCTGCCTCTGTGCAGTTAGTGCATGTCAGTCAGGCGGTCCCCTGGATCCAAGGTCTTCCACCCTTAGGAATATTCATCTGAATTTGTCAGTTCAAAAACACAAGCGTTTTTGTTTGTTTTGTTTCCCTTGGAGCGTGAACTTAGCTTAGCAAAGAACTACGGGGTTTTCCTATTGCTCAATTTAGAAGCAAATACTACAGAGCTGTTGATGGAAGAACTAGGAAAGGAAAGACTTCTCTCTCCATATCTGCTGCAGCCGTCAAACCATGTCTGGCTGCCTTGTTGACTGCTAGTTTTCACATGGTCTGTGGACGCAAAAAGGTATGATTTTGCGCAGTTGGAAATATAAATCAAAAGAGTAAAACAAAATCACAACATGAAAAGTGTATGAATTCAGATTGCTTGTTTTTCTCCATGTCCATGTATAGTATTTTATTCATGGTTTCACCCAAACATTTATTTGTTCATGTGTCATCTGCATTGTGTTTGTGTCACAAGGCAGAATCTTGCAACAGAAACCACATGGCCTCAAAGCAGAAAAATTTACTGTTTAGCTGCTTGCTGATGAAGCTTGCTGACCTCTGACACACAGGAGCAGAGGATGCTGTCTTTCCACAGGAGCCTTTTTTCCTGCAGGAGCAGTGTCTAGAGGGATGGCCCTTGTTAGATACAGAGGGCTTTGGTCCATGCAGTGTGTTGCAGAATGTTTATGTAAAGTCAAGAAAGTGGTGGTGCAAAGGGAGCCCACGATATTATGTTTTTGTGTCTAACTGAATTTGGGCCTTAGCCAGACATGGAGCATTTGATTAAATCTGTTAGAATACACTGTTGGTGTTTCTCAAGATAGTTCCACAACTAGTTGAGTGCTTTATACCCCTGAGAAACTTGCTGTGTCCCAGGCCTTTCACTGTCTCAGCTCCTTTTTGTCCTTCTCCCTGCCAGCTGAGTCACCCAAGAAGCTTCATATTTTCTATTCTCTAGCTCTGAAGAGCAGACTTGTGTTGTCATCCATTTAATAACAAAGTAGTGGGCCGGCTGGTGTCCAAGCCAGTTGGGTGCTACTCACAGGTCCTATCTGCATCTGCTTGGCTGCTAATATTTGAATGAGAGGTCACAGGCTGCCCGAGCCATCTTAGAATTTTGGTTCCCAGAGTGCCAATGGGCATAGCCTAGAATATGGCACACTTATTAAAGATATTACCCATCATCCATCTGGACACCTCCTGAAGCTTCCATCTTGCTCATCTGGAGTGAGTAGGGTACCAAGAACAGGTTGAATGCCTGTCAACCCAGCACCATTTCTCAGATGCCATGTCTTCGGAGCTGGCATGCACAGTAGCCTCTTGCAGCCAAAGTAGAGGGAAAGGGCTCTTGTTAGTTGTGATAATTGTTTCTTTGAGTTCAGTCTCCATAGGATTCTTCAAATAACACCTATCTGCTGCCTCACCAAATGCCACATTCATCTGCCACCTGACCCAGGCACATATAGGTTTCCCAACACTCCAAGAAGCCTATCCAAACTTAATGAATGCAGCCTAAGAATACGAGCCACGCCCTCCCTACCCAATCTGGCTAGAAAGACAGAGTGCAGAGAAAAGAGCTCTCAGAAACCCTACAGCTAAATATTTGCAATCAAAACTTACTGCAAAAAGGATTTAGTGCCTGTAATCCCAAGCACTTGGGAGGCTGAGGCAGGATTGTTGTGAGTTCGAGACCAGCCTGAGCTACAAAGTGAGCTTAAGGCCAGCCTGAGCTGCATAGTGAGACCCTATCTCAAAAAAGACAAAAAAAAAAAAAAAAAAGGATTTAGTTTTAAACAGAGAAAGTGATCCTTTTTCTGCCATAGCTTTTGTAGAACTCAGGAGTTCCTAAATGCCTGATTGAAGAACCTATTTTTATTGAAATAGTGGGATTGTACAGCCTGGCCAATCCTGCAGATTTTCTCCCTATGAGTGCACAGACAAGATCCAAGAGAAGAGGGGAGTGTGACTGGGGAGACTCATAGGAGATGTGTTCATTTCCTGTTGTTGAATGTAAGATCTCAAGCTTCTTCCATTGCTATTCCCAAGGAGAAAGAATACTAGCTGAGTTGTGAACATGGCCCTCTTCCTCCTGTGACTTCTCCTCTTTCTTCCTCTGCATGCACTGTACAATTGCTATGCCTGCTTCTGTGTCTCTTCTGTGGTAACCAAGCACTATGTAGGGAAAGGCTTAATCCATTTTGCTATATTATTTTCCCACAGCTTCCGTAGAATGCTTTTAGCGTGAAGGAGGTGCTCAGAATGCCTGACAAGTACATCAGTGTGAGGGTAAGTGAAATCCCGGAGCAGGAGTGGAGGATGAGAGTCTGGTCTTATCTACACCTAGACAACCATGAGCACAACACCAAATCTCTGAGCCTCAGCTTACACGTGACCAAAATATGTCTAGCCACAGACATGTCAAATGTTTCACAAGATTATTGGGAAGCTCAAAGGAAGGAGATGATGGGAAACACTTCGAGAGCAGAAGGAGCTGTCCAGGTAGCTCTTGCCAGTCAGAGGCATGGAAAGGCCTCATGTATCCTTACTCAGTAGAGGCTGGACTAGAGGACACTGCCTGTGCTCCCCCTGTGCACATTCTCTGCTTAGATGGCACAGAAAAGACACTAAGCAGATGCTGAACTTTCTGTTGAACTTAAATGACATTGACTGGCCTGCTTTGTGCCTATGTCAAAACAATATGAGGTAGGCTTTGGTGCAGTGGCAGGATGTGGATAGCTTGTACATTCTACGGACAAAGAGGAACCCAAGGCATTTAAAACCAGCATGTCCTTACAGCCTTGGGGGAGGCCTCCACTAGCCTTAATGCTTGCCTGTTATTCTGTTGGTCACAAAGATCACCCACTGGTTACTATAGCAACAGTTCTCCTCAAGAGGTATGCATGTTAGAATGGAGAAGGAAAAGCCTCCCATATTCAGAAAAGAAGAAAAAAGAAATTAGGATTTTGAATATATTTGCCCTCTACTTAAAGCATACTTTCTTTTATGAGAAAAAGAAAGAAGCAACTGCTATTGCTACAAATATGTATCTCATTCCTAGCAGTTAGATTTCCAAACTTTCGTCTTGGAGCTGAGATGAAATGTTCTTGTACATTTGAGAAGGGTATGAGGTGAGGTTGTGAAAGCGTTGTTGAACTTGGGGCTGCCTTGGTCCCAGGGAGCCCAACCACCTCTCGCCTGTCTCCCACATCTGCCTCCTCCACGAGGCCCTCTTGCATCATCCATCAGCCCTTTTTCTACTTCTGGCTGTGACCTTAGTGTGGCTGTTACCAGGGCAGTGTCTGAGTGGAATGCTTCCAGTGTCTGATAGTTCTGCGTATGAGTGTCTGTGGAAGGCAGCCATGTGGGTCTCTGCATCCCTCAGGCAGGTGGCTCCTCTGGCTGAGGATAGGCTCTGCTTGTGGCCAAGGACTGATCATTGGTTTTGTACTTGTCATATAAATTTATGCGGCCTCAGAAAGAAGTAAAGGGAAAGGCTCTCCAAAGTAGGAAGTATGTGTGTGTATCCTTCTCTGTAAACTCAATTCTGCCTTGACAAGGGCTTTCCTTTCAAGTGCGCATCCCTAAGGCCCTCATGTATAAGGAAGTTCTGCCTTCTTCCTTTTACAAAGGAATCTACAGAGTGAGGACAGGGAGGACCTGTTGCTGGGAGCAGAGAGAGATGTGCACTGGGAATTGGGACCCAGGGGCCTCAGGGACACTACTCTGGGGAGCTGAGTGACATAAAGATGGGCTTGCTGTCTTTACAGAAGACAGCAAGGTGTTCAGAACCCTTCAGAGTGACTCACAGGCTGCTGTGTGAACCCAGGACAGGAGGAATGGGAGCTACAGGAAAAAGTCCATCCTGAAGTCCCCACCGGTGATGACATGGCTTCAGGGAGCTGCCCCACTGGCGGGTTTGAGGAAGTTGCTGAGGGCCTTCCCAGAGCTGTCCCAGAGATCAGAGGTGAGTGTGGTAGGCTCGGGCAGACACTGGGTTGAGCAGACTTTACAAAAGGGACACACGGGCTGGGCAGTGGAACTGCAGGCACTAGTAGGGCAGGGTGGAGTCGTCCCACTCCAGCTGTGCTTGCCTGGGGCCGCCCTGCCCATGTCTGCCTCTGCGGATCCCTGCCTCCTCCTCCTCTTCGCTGTTGTCCTCACTGCTGGTGGAGCTGATATCTTCCTCAGCTTCTTCTTCCTCTTCCTCTCCCTCAGTCTCATCTTCCCCGTGCCCTGGTGCTCCATGCTTCTGAATGTCAGGAAGAGAAAGATAATATTCATCAGAGGCTGAATAGAGTCCTCCTTGGAGCCTGTGCTTCATTTTCTATCAAGGCAACAATTAGTCTCTTGTGGGATTCCTGTCTTTGGATGCTAACTTTCTCGACCTGAAGAGAGACTTTCTGGAAGGGTCTTCTGGTAAAAGGGAAGCCAGAAAGTTCCTAACTCAGGAAAGTGCCTGAAGTAGAAGAAAGCTTAAAGACATGCACTCAAAATAAAAAGCCTGTAAATAATGGGGTGGCCATCTAAGTGAACACTTTGAATGAGTCTGGAATTTTCCAGGCCAAGGCTTATTTTCTGGCATTTCTGGAACCTATCTAATTAGAGCTTTCTGAAACTGAAATGTTTGCTTCCCAGTAAAAGAATGGCATTGAATTCTATACTCCTTTTCTAGGTGGGAATGTAATGCCCTGGAGCAAAGACCTTCCAAGCGAAGACTCAGGTGTGCTGGCCCTTGAAAATACTCCTTTGGAAAAGACAGAGATCATGGCTGTACTCTCTGTGCCTGCTTTTCAGCCTTGACTCATGTCCTATCCCTTCCAGTGCCATCCTATCCCTTAGTGTTTCCAGCAAAATCTTATTACTAGGTTTATGTTGTAAGCTGGGCAGTCAGGACATAAAAGGTGTCTCTATCTGCTTGGCCATACTCCCCCCTTAAAATGGTATCTATTCTGCTTTTTCTTCACCCAGTATTCAAGCCTCCTATATACTGAGCTCCCCCAGAGCTGCTGCTTCTACAAACATGCCTGTTCTTACTCCAGCCTCCCTAATGGTACTTGTCATATAAATTTATGCGGTAATGGTACTATCCGGCTGCTCCCTGTTAGGCTGGCTGCTGTCTGGCCTTCAGCCTGCCCTTGCTCTCCACACTCCAGGCTCAAGTGTGTGAGAATGGAAATCCTGGAGCCTGCGCAGTGGCAAACCCAGCACTGGACCTGAAGCACTGACTTAGGGAAATGAGACAAACTGGCACTCTGGCTTTGAGATCAGAGTCCAAGGCCAGCAGAGAGGGAACTTGGCACCAGGCTGGAACAGTCCTTGTCATTTCCCAATGGCTGATCATCCAGGCCTCCCCAGGCTTGTGCCTGCCATTACTCAGTGCCTGTAGGCAAAGAGCATGATATCTATGCCTTCTCTTGACAGTCATGTCCACAGGAGGTAACTTGCAATTCATGGGTGACTTCTAAGAGCTACTGGATAACTGCAAAGATACAAACTTTGGAATTAGATGAATAGTTTCTATACTGGTTGTGTGCATTAAGCAATTCTCTTAGTTCCTACCTTGGTAAATGAGAAAGGTGAGTCCTACTTCAGAAGTGTTGATATATATAGGGCACCCTGTATGGGTTGGCATAATGGGCAATTAATAAATGGCAGCTATTGCAGTTGCATTTTTTGTTTTAACCTAAACTGAGCCCTGAAGAGAGCTCTGTAGGTCAAATGAAGAAAAGCCATCTTATTTACACTGTTAATGAAGTTTTTGATACTGAGTTCCTAAGTATTGGTCAGCTCTGAACCATGATGGAAGCAAGAAATAGACACAATGGCTGTTTGCTTTAAGAAATGTCTGGTTCTTTCCTTGGGGTGAGAGCAGTTCATACCTCTTAAATCAGATAATGGTTGGTGTGGAAATATGGTCTCCTCATGTTGAGAGGCCTGCAGAAGCTTGGAGATGGGAAGATGGGGATGGGCTAGATGGAGTGGGAGGGACTCAAGTGGGCTAAGAGGGGTCTTGGACAAGGCTTTAGCATGGAAAGAACTGAGCTAGTAAGGGTGGGAAGCAGCCCAGCTGGGCCCCAGCCCAACATGAGGATCACCTCCATGGGGTTGACGGTGATGGTCAGCGCCGAGTCGTCCCAATCCATTTCCGCCTCCTTGGCAGCCTCCGTCTCATGGATGAAGTGCTGGTGGGCGATCCGAACTCGGTATACACCCATGGCCACGACGAACACTAGCATGCACACGGAGATGATGATGACCACTGTGGCGATGCTGGGGACCACTGGAATGAGGAAGGGACCCGCATGACGTGATAAACGAGCTCTTTCTTTTGAGGACATAGGAGTAAAACATTCATATGAAGGATAAAATTTGCCTTCCCAGGGGGAGCACTCAGGTTCAGCACCTTAGCCTATCTGGGTCACACTTTCATCTTTTGTATGATAGGCTTCTGAATTCCTGTCCTGCAGGTTATTATGAGGAGTACCCGAGTTTCTGCATAGGTATAGAGTGTACATTCTCTTCCATCTCTGGTTTCTTCTACCAAACTACAGGAGAGATCCCACTCAAAGCCTGACATTGTAAAGTGTAGGAGGGACAGACACAAAGGCCTTGATTTTATGACATAACATATGACTGGGGCTAAGGAGATAGCTCAGGGTCTAAGCACCTGCCTGGCAAGCACAAGGGCTTGGGTTCGATCCCCAGTACCACATGCCATGCCACCCTGAGCGCCACTGAAACTAGTCATGGAGGTTTGTGCCTATAATCCCAGTGCTAGGGAGGCAGAGACAGGAGGATTACTATGATTCTGAGCTGGTTAGTGAGACCCTGTACCAAATAATTAATTAATTAATTAATTAATTAAAATACATATAACATATCCCCAATGGGAAGTACAAGCTGAGGATGTGGCTGCATGGTGTACATGTATGTATGCAAGAAATCCATGGAAATCTTCCTCTGAACATGACTGGGTGCTGGGCCTGAAAGAGCCATCCTAACAAGCTGGCCCTTTGCACTAATCTCAGTTATTTTGCATGTATGCATTTCTTGCCTACTCAGTTGACTCCCTGTTGGAGCTATGAGTTTCTAGGTAGCACGGCCTATGTCTTTCCCCTGCAGAATTCGCTCTGAGCACCCATGGCTGCCAGAACATAGCTATCTGTTTAATGGACAGTCCTGAGCCACAGTGCCAGCCGTGCATTTTGAGGCCCTTCTTTGTAGTTGCCCCACCTGAAGTGTGCTGGATGCTTCTCCGAGACTCTGGGTGATGGACAGACTGGAGGAAGGGAGGCTGAACAATGAGGTGGTTCACATGCTCCTGGTCTGGGACTCGGACTTCGTGCAGCACACTGACCTGGAAAATGCAAGGGGAGGAGGTGCCAAGTGGGCCAACAGGGAGAGGGTGGGAATGAACAGGTGAACCAGGGCTTCCATCACAGTGGGCGGGACTCACACACCTCCAGGTTGAACTCATTGCTAGTATAGCGCCCATTGAGTTCGGAACACTTGATTCGGAACCGCCGAGCCTCCAGGGAGCCTGGGTGCCAGTTGCGGTAGCGGATGTGATGCAGCACCTGCTCGTAGCGGCTCATGGAGCCCACACCTGTGCCAAGAGATCATGGTATCATCAGCAGGCAGCACAGGTGGACAAGGAAAAGGAAGTCAGGCGGCCAGGCGAGGAGGCTGGGCCGTGGGAGCTCTATGCAATGACTGTTCAAGCTGTTTATGGGTAGAAGCTGCCATTCTGAGCAGCCAGTTAAACGGTTCTACAAGGTTTCCATACAGACTGGGGTCTCCAACTGGAATCTTGTCTTCAGTCTGCCAAACACTGTATAATATTTTCTGAGATCAGACATTATAACAGAAATTTCTACACATTTTCCCAAGAGTGAGGATGTTGAACAGGTCCAACAAGGCTGGAGGAATTCTCCAAAATCTAGAAACCCATGTCCTGAGATCAAGGGTCTCTTCTGACCTCTAGGGATTTGCATTGCACTCCTGCAGGTGTCATCATACTCAAAGGTCCCTGGACAAGGCCATTCTAAGGGAAGACCACTTGGCGGAGGGGCCTTACCATAGATGGAGTAGCCTGCGGTGGAGTTCGTGGCATCCAAATGTCGTTGGTGGAGCTCATTGTGGTTGAGTTCTAAGCACTCCTGTCTTGGGTCCAAATCCCCTCCAAGCACCAAAATGTCACAAAAATCCAAGTTGTGAAGCATTTCTTCCAAGGCTGCTGACCTTGGGGCTGTGGGAAGGCAGATGCATGGGAAACATGGGTGTGAAGAGCAGCTCAGAAAACAGCCCTTGCACATCACCACTGTCCTCTGTCACTGTACCTCAGCTAAGGCCAAGAGAAGATGATGTGACATCCCAAACACCACGTGCACCCGTGGCTGCAGGTGGCAGTCAGCCCTGCAGCTGGAGAGCATGAATTAGTGGGAAGAGCATGAACACCACAGTCAAAAGGCACAAGCTTGAGTGTGGTGGGGCATGCCTGTATCCCCAGGTCTACAACAGACTAAGGCAGGAAGACTGCGGGTTTGAGCCCGCTCTGGGCAACTTAGTGAATTCATGAGACCCTAATCTCAAAAATAAAAAATAAAAGGTCTGAGGATATAGTTCCGTGTAAAGGTCCTGAGTTTAATCCTCAGTGCTTCCAGAAAGAAAAAGAAAGTAAAAGCAAAGAGAAAAAACAAAGCTAGAAAAGAAAAAAAGAAAAGGAAAGCAGGATGTGAATTTGAACGGGATCCTGCTACTGGGAAGCCGCAAAACCCCACTCGGTTTCCTGGAGAGAGCGAGGGTCTTGAGAGTACTGCAAATGCTGCCCCACTCTGGCCACATGCAGCAGCAGCAGCAGCAGCTCTGACGTTGAGCGCCTCGCTGCGCACTCACAGCTTCCTTCGTGCCCTCACTGCGTGCATCTGTGTCCCCCACCAGGCTCTGAGGCTGTCAAGGCCAGACGCACCTCGGTGAATATTTAGTGTCTGGCACAGGCGTTGCCATGCAGTGGTTACCACCGTATATGGCTCAAACACATCTGGACCATCCATTAATGATCAATTAAGCCAATATGATATAACTGATAATTAATTAATATTTGATAAATTAATTACTTACTACGCCTCCTAGGAGGTGTATCAGCAAGCTGGTCAGTGTAATGGTCTTTGCCTGATTTATGACTTCAAGTTTCTCTAAGGAACGTCTGAACATTACAGAGTTGCACAGAGTTGGGGAATCCTGAGTTAAGATCTCGAGGTGAAGGTCATTGGCACTTATGTGGGGTGTGCTATGTGCCAGATACCGTGCAAACACAACCCACCGGACAGATGTTAAAGAGGGAAGTATAATTATCTTCATCTCACCGGTGGGGCAATGGGAGCTCAGAGGAAGCGAAGGGGCCAAGGCTGCATAGAAAGTAAGAGGAGGGGGGCTGGGAAGCAAAACCACATTTTCTGAAATCGGAGATTGGAAACTTGTGATCTCCTGGCCTGCGATCCTCAGTGTTCTTGGTCATGGAGCACTTTATTGGAAGACGTGTGAACCAGGATTATTTACATAAGCATATTTGCTTATTTATAAATTGGACTGAATATATTATGTGCATTGTAAAACATGGAAAAAGAAATTTAAAAGGATTCATTAAGAATGAATTATCTTAAATAATTTTTTAATTGTGTTCAGTGTTTTTTAGTGATACCAAAAATTTTGGCTCTTGCTAGATACTATTATAAATAAGTTCTGTATGTTTAATTTTTAGCTTTTTTCCAACTACAGTTGTTTCCAGTACAGCATGGTCTGAAAACAATAATACACATCAAACATGAAGTCTATTGTTAACAATAGCATCATTTCCGATGGGTTTCCTACAGTGTGTGGGGCTTCGGTGGCTTCCTGTCAGGTGGGGTCCCATCGCCTTGGTCCCTACCCTCTGATGTGACTAAAGGAGCTAGCACTAGGTTGCAGCATTACCGGCTGCCTTTTCTTCATCCCTCTCTTCTGCTTGCTCTGTGGAATTATTTTCCATCTGCAGCTTTCTTGATTCCAGTGTTGAAGTGGGTGCTGGGATCAGGAACCCAGAAACCAACCGACCATGGCTGAGCCATCAGGAAGCTCCTGGTCTGCTTTCATAGACAGGGACTCATCGCAAAGGGCTGAAAAATGTTGAGTGCTAGAGGGAAGGGCCAGCAGCCCCAGCGTGCAGAGCGGGAGGCCGGTCCAACCTGGGGGGCAGGTGGGCACAGGCAGAGGTTTTTGGAGGGAGCATCTAAGGCAGAGAGGTTTGACTTAATAAAGGCAGATGGAGAAAAAAGAAAATGGGACCTTCCATCCAGAGAAGTATAGACTAACATAGAGGCAGGGGGTGGGGGAGGGAGGGAGGGAAGGAGGGAAGAGGGTGAGAGAGAGAGAGAGAGAGAGAGAGAGAGAGAGAGAGAGAGAGAGAGAGAGATTGTCTGTTTTGTGACTGAGGTAACATAAGGGGTGACTCACTGTGAGAAGAAAACGGTGATACTGCCAGTCACTGAGGTTCACTAGCAAATGCCATTAGCCTGCTTCTTTAAGATACCCATTATAATAATCATCCCAAAAATGATAAGAAAGGAAATTTTATAATACTAATAATAGCTCCCAGACACTTGGCCATGAGCTCCGCATACACCTCTCATAAACAGAAGGCGAAATGTGGACCCAGATAATTGCTTTTCCTCTGCACTGCCCATGTGCTGGTGTCAGATGGAACAATTCTGGACGCTCCTGGGCCACAACCACCGAGGTCAGAGGCCTTCCTCTCTCCGTCTGATTGTAGCCACAAATGAGAACAGGAGAAGCAGTGTAATGTACCCTGGCATATAACTAGGAAACCAACCACCTTGCCCGGACAGGTGGAGAAACAATGTCAATTTTTATGAGCTCAGGAAGGTTCCCTCTCAAGCACCCTACTGACTAGGGAGCAGTGCGGTTTCAGGCAGCGGGTAATTAGGATTATTATAGAAGTAGATCTTTAGGAGTTGGTCTACTGCACCAGCCCATCATTAGCAGTGGCTGCTGGAGGGGGTGAAGGAGACTTTCAATGTCTTAGAAGAAAGAGGCAGCAAAGACCAGCTTTCAAGTGGCCATTTCCCCCTCTTTTCTCTCTCCCTCTTCTTTCTGTCCTGTTCTCCCAGCATCTCCTATGGCTTTCAGTGTAATTGTTTCTCCCTAGCAGATAATTTAAATTACCTAGGCAATCCTTCCAATAAGGAAACTGGTAGATAGAGCAACTTGGGAATTTCCTGAGAGCTTACAGTCGTACTGCTGAGTGAGACCCAACTTGCTGTGTCTACTTTAAGCGCTCTACTTTTTCTTTGTGTGTCTTCTAGCTTTTCTTTTGATGAACAAAATAATGCATGCTCTATAGTGAACATTTTTACAGGTGTGGAAGAGGGAAGAGAAACAGAAATGGATTGGCTTTGCCTCTGCTTCTCAGAGCAGATCACTGTTGCATTCGGGATCTTTCCTTTTTGGCATTTTTCTTCTTATGTAGGTGAGCTCATGTCGTATGTGGATACTGTGTAATTATGCATCTCACTTTTCTTTCACTTTCAAAAAAATGCCCTCTCTTTGACTTCCTATCACTTATGTGTGCATATAATTTGCTGAGCTATCTATTTCTCTCCTGTTGTTCATTTGTTTGTTTTTTATGCATTTGGTACAGGGTCTCATTATGTAACCGGGACACCTAGTGATCCTTCTGTTTTCACCCTCCCCGGTGATAGGATTAAAGGTGTGCACCCCCATGCCTGGAATAGATTGCAGGCTCAATGCACCTGGGGGCGGGGCCAGATGCGGTACCTGGGCTTGAACTCTGGTCCCTGCACTTGCCTAAGCAGGTGCTTCATCTGCTGAGCTATCTCACCGGTCCCTGTTGTCCATTTGGTTTATGTCCGGCCTTCTTGCTTTTGCTGTTATGTATTACCCATTCACAGTGAACAATGCTGTTGTTGAGTGCAGTTTGTGTTGCTGTAAGCAGTTAAAACCATATTTTTTTTTTTTTCTTTTTTTAGCGGAATCAAGGGTTGAACTCAGGCCCTTGTGCTTGCCAGGGAAATGCTTATTCCACTGAACTATATCTCCCTGCCCTACTGTAAGCAGTTAAGACACACCTTTCCCACAGCCCTGCGTGCACCTGTACCTGTGGTTTTCACGTCCGCCATTGCCTCAGGTTTGGCAAAGGTGCTGACAATTTTGATGTCTGGGAAAAGGATCACTCCTCTGGCACTTTCAAACTGGGCAGCAGGTCTCCAGAAGCGATCTGTGCCCTGCAGAGTAATCTGGGGCTCCACAGCCTGAAGGACCATCACGTAGGCATCCAAGTCGGGGATACTGATACACACATCTTCCCCAAAGCACCTGGGAACACAGCTCCAGTCACCACACTGACCGAATTCAACTGTCGGCATCCTACCATGGACAGGGGCTTGCCACCTCCAGTGCTGGAGAAAGCATGCTTACTGCTAGGCGTCTCTGAGGATGTCAGTGGAGCTTCACGTGATTTAAAGCCACATTATCACTGAAACCACTACTGATTGGTTCCTGGGAGGAACAGAACTTTTGTATGCGAGCAACAAGTGACATTAAAGCTTTCATTATCCTTTAACAAAGCAATCAGTGACAACATTAATGAGATAGCAACCGCTTGTTATGTGCAAGCAGTATTTGGTAAGCAAATTGTTGTCTAACTGGCTGGTTAGAGCTATCTTACTAAATGAGACCCGAGGGCTAAACTCTCCTGCCACAGTGCATATGCTGTGTCACTTAGGGAGGATCACATGAGGATGACTCCTGTGGGGGGAAGGGGCACATTGCAGCTAGCATCTGCACGCAGCAATGCTGTGACAGCAAGGACAAAGCCTGAGAAGTTAGGCGTCAAGCATCCGTAGTCTGACTCTGTCACTCCCGAGCTAATGGACTGTGGTCAGGGGCTGTTCAATCACTGTCCTCTTCATCTATAAAATGGGAAACTAATACAGACCCTGCGGTAGGAAGGATTAAGTACTCACACTGTGGCTTGAGCTCAGTAGAATTAGGTGATCTAGCTGTCATTAGAACTCAGAGGGCCCCCAAGCCTTTGATACCTTGCACTGTCACTGAGGCCAGCGTTCAGGGTGGGAAACTCTGAGCCAGACAGACCCTGTGGGGAAGCTGGCTCGATCCCCCTGAGGCAGCTGTCATCTCACATGCCTTGGGAAGGTCAGAGGTAGGGCAGTCTGGGAAGGTCTTAGGCTGAGCCGCCCTGTCCTGTTTTGTGGCGTGGGCAAGATTCAGGAGCTGTGATGTGGTACTGCTTTTCAGCCCTGCATTTTCTCAGCTACACCCACGTGGCCAGCTCCTTCCTCTTAAAACTTAAAGAAGCCTGATCTCAGAGACAGACACTGACTGGCCTCTCACCTTTCTTTGCTCTTTTATGAAGCTGACTCTGAGGTGCCTGCTCCCTACCCTTAGGCTTCTGGAAGTGGGAACACCCCTTCCATTGCCCTGTGGAACGTGACTGTCCTTGTAGGCCCCTCTCCCAGACTCAGCCAAGTCATAATCAGCAAGTCCATGTTTCCCAGCTGGTTTTTCTCTTTCAGAGTGTTTCTGTTCTAGGCACCGCCACCTCCAAGGGTCTCTCTGGGTTCCCCATCCTAGAAGTCCTCCCAGGGAAGTGTTGTGGCCAGAAAGCGATGTTCTAGGCCAGGAAATGTATTCTACCAGGACTTCAGTAGCAATCTTCTCTCCTTAGTTCAGCTCTGATTCCTGGGAGCAAGACCAATGCTCTTCCTTTCTCCAGTTTACCTATAGTATTGAGGACCTTAGTGAAGCTGGGCTGGATAGTTTAATTCTATTTACTAAACCTTTATCGAGCACCTACCTCCTTGTACCATGTGATGTGTCTTTAATCTGACTTGAGTCAAGGCCAGAATTTAAAGAAGCTGTAGAATTCTCAGAATAAAACAGAGAAAGGTAGATTTAAGTTGCCCCAATATCATAGTATTTTCCTCAAGAAAGCTAAAGGAGAACACAGATCTCCTTGGGATGACAGGGAAGTCCAGGGCAGTTCAGATCCTGTTTTGCAAGGCTAACCTCCCAACGGGCCATCCCTGTTGCCTCAGGTGGGCTCTGGGTGGAGTGGGGTCTACTCACTGGACTTTGGAGGACACTCTGAGACGCCGTACACCTGCTGTTGGGAACTGCCTGGAGTTGATATAGGAGACTTTCTGCAGGGCATGGTTGATGTTCCCAATGTCTTCTCCTTCCATCACCAGGATGGACTGTGAGGGGTTGAAGTGATACTGGAAGACAAAAGTGGGCATCAGTGGTGAGAATAGTGGGCAACAGATGACAGTGCCCTGGAAGCACTGCAGCTCTGTGGAAAAGCCATCAAGACCACCACAGGCATATCCAGCACATTGCAAGTGGAGGAGGATTTCTCACCTCTCAGACAATTCCTGCTGCTCTGTAGGGGCCACTTCCCTGTGAGTTTTCCCCATGGACTATAACCTCTTGGTAACATTGGCCTGGGTCTCAGAATGGAATTGTGAAAGCCTAGCCATAGTACTCTTCATAAGGAGACCTTAGTAAAGGGTGGTTCAGGCTCTATGTGACCCAGGTGTTCTGAACCTTGAGCTCATGGGTGGCCCATACCCTGGGATGCCATCCTCAGGGTGTGGGTGTGGGCTGCTGTGGCCATCCTTGTCTTTGACCTTGAACTGCTCCTAATTCACCCCGCATGCTACTTCTTGACATATGATATGTATTCTTAGCTTTCAACCTTGAGGCTCATTTTTTCTGTTACTGTCTTTCCTCAGACCTCACTTATCTCATGGACTTTGCCTTTGCTTCTGCATATCCATGTGTTTTTCATCTACCCACTGTGTCCTGAGCCTCTGGTATTCCCCTTGGTGGAGGGCTGTGTGGTTCTGACACTCCTCACTGAGGGCCTTCAAGCTCTTCAGACCTTTGCTCCTTCCAAGAATCTCTCTTGTAGTCAGTTGTTTTTGACTGAATAAGAACAACTGTGAGCTTCTGATAACCTCTGGGCAATAATTACTTCGGGTTATCAATAAAATGGCATGGACATATCTGTGGCTTCAGGCTCTGTACGATGCTCATGTCGTAGGTAAGGGGATATATTTTCATGTAGATGCCTATTACTTGCTTTTCTTTTTTTTTCTTCAATGTTTTTAAATCTTTTATTTATTTATTTAGCACAGAATCTTGCTACACAGCTTGGACTCATAGTGATCCTCCTGTCTCAGCTTCCCAAGTCCTGAGATTGCAGGTGTGTGCCAACATAACCAGTTTGGTGGCCAGCATGGTGTATCAGGGGTTCTGTGGCTGGCACTACTTGTGGTACCAAGGATTGAATCTGGGTCCTTGCGCTTGTCAGGCAGGCATTCAGTCCACTGAGCTACCTCCCCAGCCCCTATTTACTTTTCTGACTGCATAGCATTATACACATGATTCCAATATAGGTATGCATTAAGTAAAAGATGCCTCTGACTCCTATTGCCCACCTGTGCAGTTTCCAAAGTCCAATTCCACAAGGAATCACTCAAAATGGTATTACTCTTTTATATAGAAAATTGCATTATTGTACACAATTGATGGCTTCTTCTCCCAGGAGGAGGTTTATATATGCCTGTGCTATTGTCCACAGGCTTGCCCATGTGACTTGTGTCATCTTTTCCTGCAGGATACATGTGAGATAATCTATCCTCTTTCCTCTCCACCTCATTGATCTGCAGCCTACTAGGCAGAGCTTGCAGCCCATCTCCCTGACTGGGTTAAGCCATGAAGGCTAAGCCACTGATTTTTTGGAGTCATTACTGCAATAGCATAAGCTGTCTGGAGGAAGTCAGTCCTTCACAGCCAAGGTTCTTAGTTCTCCAAGGCTATGCAGCATCTTTAAAAGACTGTGGGCTTGGTGGGAATGTCACACCCCAGCTCATGTACAAACCACCGAGTGTGACTTGAACAGACCACGTCCTCTTTCTCGACTTTATTTAAAATAATAGAGAAGTTAATATTAACCTATATTCAGTTTAAATGATGCAGTGCAGTGGAGTACCCCTTCTCTGGAATGTTTGGGAGCAGACGTGGTTCAGATTTAAGATGGTTTGGATTTTAGGTAATGTATGCTTCATACGTACCTTATATAGAATTTTCCACTGTGATTTCACATTGGGGCTCCAAAAATCATAAGGCTTTAGGTTCTGGAATCTTTTGTACTTCACAACTCCAGGTTAAAGATGCCCAATTTGTGTCATAGTTTTAGATGTGTGACATAGGATTTGTATATATATATATATATATATATATATATATATATATATATATGTATATTTTAAATTTTGGACAGATAGCAAAAGGCACTAAATGAGTGGAAACAAGATTTACTAACATATGTGAGAACTTTTAGACCAGTTTAGGTTTAGACATTCAACAGATTGGACTATTTTTAAGTACTGAAAATAAGACTTTTTGTCACCAGACAATATATTAAAACTAATTCAGGCCATAGTGTATACATTTTTTTTAAAACATGCTTTAAGTTGGTGTTTGTGTATGTGCAGAATGGGGCCTTCACGCAGAACTTGTGTCCCTGGCCCATTCATGTGTATATTGGAGATTAAGCCCAGGGCCTTTACTATATTCCTGACCTTCTGTGTTTGGGGGTGTGGGTGGGGGCCAGGGTCTTGCTAAATTGCCCCAGCAATTGTGTCCGCTTCCAGACTGCTGGGATTACATACAGGCAACTGCCACTAAATCCACCTTTTAACTGCTCTTTAATGTTATATTTTCTTTGATAAATCTATTCAAGATGCTGTATTCATTTTAGGACTTAATTCATGTCTTGGGGGCCCTAAATTGATGGTTGAGACACATTACTCTGAACCCTAGCACACTGATGGCGAACCTCTCAGCACTGTCAACGATACAAGTACCTGCTGCGGCACAATGCCACAGTCCTGCCACCACTGCCATAACGCTCAACACCTTCCCTGTAAGATGTCTAAGTATCTTTTCATTAAGTTGCTGGAGAGGAACCAGAACTTGGCCCAGTGGCAGAGTGCAGGCAAGAGCCTAGCTCCAATCCCCTAGTGGTGAAAAAAATGTGAAAAGGGAGAAAAATAAAGAGAATAAACATTATGAATTAAACACGTGTACATTCTTCCTCCCTTTTGTTGTAGTGCAGCAATTTATCACCTAGGCCACAGCGAATCTGAGCAGCAGACATATTTGAAAAGTACTTGCAAGAATATCAGTGAGTGTGAATCTAAGTCGCTTGGTGCTGTGTCAAATAGCGTTCTCCAGAACGATTTTGTGCATGAGAATCATAAACAAGGATTAAAGGAAGAAAAAGCAAACTTGGTGAAGCAGGTGCAGGAGAAGAAAGACATCCTTCGGAGGCTAAAAGTAGTTGAAATGTACAGATCAAAGAATGACCTGTCACAGTTACAGCTGGTGATATAGAAGTGGAGCAGCTATACGCAGTTGTTGCTTTATGGGTTGCAGTCAGCTATGTCTGCAGACATCAAGAAACCAAGGCTTACCGAACTGTGGGCTGGACGACAGTCTGCTGCACTTTAGTTATAGTTCTGTGCGTTGCAATTCTCTCTGAGCTGAGCCTTTGCTTGTGGAGCGGCCCTGTCTTGCCTGGGATCGCTTCCTCTTTCTGCTCAGAGCCCTGGTAGGGTCTTTCTCAGGCACATGCACCCCTCTCTTTTGCTGCATGTGGGAGCACACAGGCACAGGCGTCCCTGTCAGCCTCCAGGCCTACTGATGCTTCTGCTGCTGAAGATGTTCAGCGTTGGTGCTGTCACATGTTAGTAGGCCATAATTAATCCTGAGGTGTTTTGCAAGTCACCTGCTTCAGATTTGAGGAGAGTCAGTGCCATTCTTCTAAAAACACCACTTACGTTCCAAAATGGTTTTCTGCCTCATTCCCTTCTCCTCCTCCCTGTGCACCATCCCTCCACTGGCTGCATCTCAGGGTGCTGATGCTGTCTGTGTGCTGCCTGCGGCAACCTGGGACCCTCAAGGGCAGGTGGACCGCCTTTCCCCAGCGTGGCTGCAGGGTGTAGCACGTGAGAAGCAGCAGAGGGCGCACTCCCATTGCAGCCACTTGGTGAAAGCAAAGATTAATTAAGCAAGGTATTAGATCCCTTGTTTGTACCCTGGTCTGGCTGCGAAAGCGTACTGTTCAGCAGGTGATCACAGGGTGCAAAGGTGCGTGCTAGTGTATCCTTCATCATAGTCCTTGCAGGATGAATAAGCCCCTCCAAAGTCGGTTCATCTATTTTTCCAACTGCTATATCCCTGCGTGGTGTCAGAGTCTGTGGTTGTACAGAAGACACGTCTGTACAGGCAGACACACGGGCACACGCTGGTAGCTTGCTAACTGGCTGGAGAAAACAGTAAGGGTGATGGCACTCACCCATGTAAAGCTGTGCTGCAGTGAAGGTAGGCCACAGAGGTGCTGGACAAATGTCCCTGTGGAATGGCCATCTTTTCTAGAGCTCAGCTGCTGTCTCTAGCACTTGCTGCTGGCTGGGTTCTTAATGATGCCTATTCATAGGGGACAGGCTGACCACAGGTCTTTAGAAGACCTTGACATTCCCTTGAGTACCTACCACATTCCCAGTGCCTTTGGCCTGGATCAAGTTGAGAACCAGCAACTGAGTGGCTCTGCTGCCACAAAAGGGCCTGTGACTTTTTTTCCCCTGAGTTTTAGGGAAGGGTCTACCGGGCGTTCAGGTTCTCACTACTAGATCTGACTTGTAGTGACCCACCTGTTTACAGCCTCCCAAGAGCTGGGATTACAGGCATGCATCACTACGTCCAGTCTCAATCACTGTCTCAGTGCACTCTGAGGGCAGGGCTGGCGCAGCAGGTCCGGGGATCAAAGCCCCAGTCCCGGTGCCTGCTTGCAGGTGCTTTAATCTGTTGAGCTATTTGGCTAACCCTTGGGCCTGTGACTTGTTAAGTGCCTTCTAGGTTCAGTTTTCACATCACATAAGAAAAATAGTAAGTGCACTATATGCATGAGGGATTGGAGCTTAAGGGATTAAAATATCCCACAAGAGTCTTGTTCTAGAGGCCTTTCTGCTTTTTGCTCTTCCATACTGAGAAGATGACAATGGCAGGGATTGTGTGTGAAGATCAGAACGAGTTTTCTTGAGGAGTGTGGCTATTCTGCAGTGTCCTGTATGGATACAAGACATCAGCAATGCAGACATTTAAAGGCTCAAGACATCCTGGGAAGTGTTTAGCAAAAAAGCATGATCTAGGGGATGAAAAGCAATTTCAGGAAGCTTCTCCAGGCCTGTGAGCAGATGCAAGTATTCCTTAATCGCAGGAGGCTCTCACTGCCTTAGCCAGAGGCCAGGGATGAGGTCAGTAATCTGGCCAATTAAATGGTAGACCATCACTCAGTGCATGAAGGGTGAAAGCATCGGAAAGAAGGTGGTTTGAATTATTGCAAGAGTTTATTCTAGGGTGGGGCAAAGAGGATGGATTTATCTTGGGCAAGTCCATGAGCCCTAGTTTCGAAATGAGGTCATAATATTTAATTTGTTTTGAGAAGCAGGGATAATGAACATAAAATAGCCCTCAGTGGGTGCTCTGTAAATTGTGTGCCTTATTAACTTCTCACACAGTGCTCTAGTTCTTACCAGCCATGCCCTAGGGATAGAAGAGGACCGTTCACAGTTTTTTGGTAGCAAATAGGTGGCATCCTGAAAAGCCAGATTAGCCTCCCCCGGCGCCCCTCCCCCATCTCCTCTTCTTAGAGGCTATGACTATTGTGCAGAAGTTGCTACACTCTTAATTTTAATTTTAGACACAGCTTTTCAGGCCTGCGTCTTTGGTTTATTGCTCTGCAGAGTCTGGAGCTCCGCAGCTGTGGCCCATCCTTTCCTATGTGAGCTGTCCCGTGAGCTTCCTCTAATGACAGGTGATTAGCTATGGAGCATGTGTGCACACATGTGTCTGAGCCACATTAAAGAGTGATTTGCAGAGTCCCATTGCTTTGCCATGCCTTCCCTACTCTTCCCATCTCCCCTTTTGATCCGGCGTCCCAGGTGGACACCGTAGACCCTACATCACCAAGAGCACCTCCCTTGCTTTGCCCTCAATGACTCCCTGCTATTGACAAACATAAACAGTGAAACATGCTCAGGAGGCCGCATGGTATGGCTCCTTCTACCCCTTGGGTCCCACCTGCTAACACTCCTGTTGTCTGGGCATCTATAATGCCGAGTTTGTGGAAGTCCAGTGCACATGTGATGTGTCTCAGCCCTCTGGCCATTGCTCATGCTCTTGGATTTGCCTGGAATGCCCTCTCTCCTTTCTACTTTCCCATCCTTTTCCCAGGTTGGTGCCAGCCTAATCTTGCATGTTCTTCTCAGGCCTCACCTCTTCCAGGGAGCCTTTCTAGACTGCCATTCACCTGCATCTGGAGCTCTAGAATGGGACAGCCCAGCCTCAAGTTCTGGATCTGCCTACCTCTACCTTACGATCTTAGGGCAATTTCCTTGTTCCTTTAGTCCTCAATTCCTCATGTGTAAAGCTGGAATCTTGTCAAGGGGATATTTTCTGAAGCAGTGTACATAGGAGTTTCAGATGGTGCTTGGCACTTGGGAGACCCTCTGTGGGTGTCAGCGCTTGTCATTACCATAGCAGTCATCAAGATTGATCACAAATGTCTACTTGGACCACTGAGTTTGCTGAAGACAGCAGATTGGGAGTACTTATTTTCATATTCTTGAACCTAGCCCAGAAGTAAATACCTGAGCGTCCAAGCTGAAGCAACTGCAATGCAATGAATAGCATGAGTGCTCAGAATACCAGAGCTACTCAGCATCACAGCCTGAAAGCAGGAGGCCCTCCCTGTAAGGGATTTCTATTGGAAAGCATGCCCTGACCAGGAGAATCAGGGCCAGGGCAGGACTGCAAGGTACAACTGCACAGCGGTGCTGGGAGCAGATGGTGAGTGGGCTGCAAACCTTGGCTCTAGTCACCCTCCCTCACGGAATGGCTAAGGAGGGCGACCTTCCCAGCTCTGTGGGGGAAGTGCTGGCTCTGCTGCCAGGAGGAAGAGGACAAAGAGTGAGTCACGCAGGTTTCAGAGAGGAGCTGAGGAATTGCTTTCCCACCATGGGGACCATGATGACTGAGTGCAGTCTTTGATGATGTTGACTCTGCTCTGCATCACGACCCCAGGGACTCAATACCAGCAAGAACATCTCACATCAGGGAAGGCCAGAAAGGACCTTGGCTCTCAGGGAGGTCTTGGTGAGGCCACAGGCTGGTCACACCTCTTCCTGTCCTGCTCAGACGGAGCTTTCTCAGAATGCAGCTTGAATTCTCCTGAAGCACTTGGATATTCTAATTTCACACGGACAATGAAAATTGCGAATCTGTTCACGTTCCCTCTGACTGCCAGAGATTGCTTAGAGCATAAGCGGTGCCTCACTGTAACTGTGTAAGGCCCCGTGACCTCCACACCTGCCTCTATGTTTCCCTCAGCTCAGTCTTTTCTTTCCTTTTTAGTTTATACTTTACAGAGTCCTAAGTCCTTATTTGTTTTGCATGTTTTGGTAATGCATTCTCACATGCTGCTCTAGTTCCTTCAGGCAAATAAACAAAGCCACAAACCAACCCACAAACAAATGAAGTACAGCTTCCTCCTGGCAGACATGCAGTATGTGCCGTATGTTGCATAGTGGGCTGACTGGACACAAGGACCCCATCTAGGAGTTTCAGGAGATGTCACCACAAGTCAGGGTCATTCTTTTCCCTCAACAGCAGCACCGTTGCTCTGGTGACATTGGTGTACTGCCACAACAATGAATGTTTCCTAATGTGTTTGAGTGCTGGGTAGCCTCAGTCTCATAAATCAATGTCTTATTGGCTGACACCAGCTCTTTTCTTACCTTTATTCCCTGCCCAAGGCTTTCTAAGGAATTGATATCCAGCCCCTCCTTGCAGGCCTGCAAGCAGGAAATCACCTTCTGGCTTTCCATTTTGCCTGGGCGGATAGTAAGACTGGCCAGGCTGCCATGGAAGAATTGAGCGAATCGTGGCTTGGCAACTTCACCACCTGAAAGAAAAAGCAGCACTGTCACCCACCCTGAAGACATCAGGTAGGACTTATGCTGAGGTGCCAGCTGGCCATTGAGCCAGGCTCACACGGTGTGTCCCATAAACCTGAAGGAGCATGTATGTGCTCAGGGAAGCGCTGAGCCCCATGGGCCCTGTGGGAGCTCTAGTCACTGTTGCCCACATATGAGCGTTCCAAGCGTCATGTACAAACCTTTCCTGGGAGCGTCCTCTTTCTTTCCTCTCTCTAGTTTCCAGGTCAGGTCTCCCCTGAGGTCTGATAACAGTCAGCCTTCTTCACAGGCTTTGCTATTCACCTCCAGGCTGTTCACCTAGACAAAACTTGCCTGGCTCTTTCATGAATGTTTGTCTAGAAAGAAAGCAGACTGTGGAATCAATAGGGGCCTGGGCTGTCCTGCAGCTTGGCCTGTTTCTTCAGGTCTGCATCCTATTTCCTTGGGCCAGTGATGTCAAGTCTTTCAGAGTCTGAGTACCCAAACTGTAAACCAAAACATACTTATTTATCACAAAGTGCCAACATTGCAATTAAACCTGAATGTGGAAGTTTTAGTTTAGAAAGGAAGACTTGTACATTTGGCTCACATGCCAAGAGAGAGGGCTCTGGATGCCCACTGTGGCACAGGTTCGCCATCACTGCCCTCTGCTGTCAGCCTAGCAGTCCCTGTGGTTTCCCTAGCACTCTGTGGTCTGGTAGCAGAGTGTGCTGCATGGAGACACCCTGTGAGTGGCTTCTCTAGCTCTCTAGAGAGCAGGTTTCCAAAAAGCAATGCCATGGAGACCTTAGCTGGCCTTCAGTTTGAGACTTGCTGTGACAACAAAATTCAGCCCTCAGGTTGTGAAGGGTAGGCTTTTCTTTGGGTGCTCCTCTCAGCCCTCAGGAGGTAGTGAATTCTTCTCACAATGCTTTCTTATATTCTTTTTTTTTTAATACTGGGGATTGAACTCAGGACCTTGCACCTGCCAGGCATGCATTTGTGTCATGGAGCTACATCTCTAGCTCTGGTATCCTTTACAGTTCTCTTTACTATAGTCCCCTGTTAGATTTAGTACCGCTTCATGCTTCCCTGTTGAAATGAATCTGGGTTCTCTCCCTTGACTGGGTCCAGACTGATATGCCACATACCTTCCTTTTCCTTATTCCTCCTCACAATGAGAACCCTTCATTGTCTCCCCATGGCTCAGATTAAGCTCACTGGAGTTTTCTCCAGGCCCCTTAAGCTTCCTGTGCCAGGTTACTCCCTGAAGCCTTACCCATGTCTTCTGTCCACTGTGTCCTCTCTAACCCTAAATTTCCTTCCCACTGTATCCTCTCTGCCCTGAGCCATGGGACACTGATGTCTGATTTTAACATATAACATTGTGAACAAACACTTTGCACGCACTTGTTTTGTGTCAACAGCCTAAAGCTGAGGTTTCAAACTTGGCTATCCTTTTTAAAAGTGTCCCTTTAAAGATCCTCAGATGCCTGGTGTTTGGTCCACCCTTGGGGATTCTGACTTAATTGGTATAGGAAATGTAAAAAGCATCTCAGGTGACTCAAAGGTGAAGCCAAAGTCAACAACCACTGAGCTTTCTGGCCCTTGAGAAAACTCCTGTTTCCTCTCTCCTTGATGCTGCCTGTAGGCTAACCCTTCACACATTATAACTTATTAGTTTGAGTCATTCTTGCTCTCTCTCTTGGATACAAGTATTGCTCATGCATTATTCATTTTCATGAGGACAATACCAAGCCAGTATTAGGGGCTTCAGGCTGCACCCTGTGCTTTATGAACATGAATTTGTTTACTTTTTCCAACAACACTTGGGCTCCTCTATCCTCCTGGTACCCTGTACTCTGCCTGGTGTACCACAGCCATGTTACACATGCTTGATGAATTGAAGGAGATGGTAAAGTGAATGCTAACAGAAGAGAGGGCCTTGCGGCTCCCTCACCAACATCAGTCGCCCTCTTTCTGTCTTACGAAGGCAGCCTAGAATGCCAGGGAATGGACCCTGTCTCCAGGGATGGGATGTGTTTAACTTAAGCTAACTAGTATATGTCATCCCTGTTGTCCCAAGGACTGATGCATGGATGATACTGATCAAATTCAGTATCAAGACAGAACCGGTTGGCACTTGGGATCAAGTGTGGGACAACATTGTGAGAAATGCTGACTGGGAAAACAGTGCAAGAACAACTGCTCACATTTCTGTCCAGAAAGTCTGCAGCCAACTCTTGCAGTCTTTCCCTATACAGCACTAAGGTGAAAGGCCAAGGGCCACCATGGCCCTCTTGCTGTAGCCCACAGACAAGAAGGGCAGTGCATAGAGGAGAGCAGGACCAGGCGCGTCGTGATAGGGCTGAGCAGGAGCAATGCACAGCCCCACTGTGGTGCTGCAGGGTGCATTCAGCCGTGGCCGACATTCATCCATCTGCATAGTAAGACATGCTGCTGTCGCTTGATACCCACCAATTCTTTATTTTGGAATTAAATGATGTCTCTTTTGAAGTGCTCAGTTCACAGGGAATTTTAAATTGATTTGGCTTTGAGGAATGGTTTGAGATGGTCCATCACAACAGGGAAGCCAATTTAAGGTCTTCTAAAATAGGACCTCAAAGCCTTCATGAACAGAGCACTCCTCTAAGCCATTAGCATGTCCTTGCTCTAGCAGATCTGCAGGAAACAGAGCATGGGCCTGGGCATGGATAGGTGCTTCTCTCTGGGTTATCAGAAGGCCTCTTTCTTGTTTTGTCCCTTATCTTGGAGCAGCTGATCTACCAACTATCATTTATTGGGCATAAAATACCTACCATGAGAAGTAAGTATTAAACATGTATCACTTCATTGAATTGTAGTAAAGTCCCTACAAGGTAGGTAGATTTCTATTCTGTATTTATAGATGGGCAAATTTAAGCTTAAAGGGGGAAGTGAGTGACCGAAGGACACACTACAGAAAGCTGTAAAGTGCATGTTCCTGTACTGTGCGCACACCTGTCTGTGCACAACACCAAGCAGGCACCCCGGCAGTGCTCGCCAGCCAGCCGGGCCCAACGTGAGGCTCCAATCCGGCCTCCTCCACCTCTCACCCAGCACTCCACGCTCAAGGGCCAAGCTCTGCAATTCTTGTGGATGTGTTGACATTTTCCCACATATTATTTTCTCTCAGCAAAGCACATTCATGCTTTGTATTTTTGATTCAAAATGTGATACCCTCTATTTATTAATGACAAAGCTCCAGGGAATCAATTCAATTAGCATTTTGCAATGGGAGACCAGCATAAAATATGAAATATATGTGCACCCAGGAGTGACTTGCATGCTGGAGTCCAGAAAATAATAGATAACACTGAAATATCTCATTCTGTTTCATACCTAGGGTATCCATATAGGCAACATGGGCTCCTGTGTTAACATTTAAAAGAAGAATAGTTATGAATCCTTTTAAGAAAGCAAAAAAAATTGCATTTCTTCTATAAAGAACTTTCTTTAATTGTTTGCAAACATGATGCTGGGTTCCTGAGGCTAGAGCAACATCCATTTTTAAAGCATTTTTTGTATGCCAAGTATTCTGTTAGATCCAGTTAATTATAAAATGTGGAACGTTCTTTGGAAGCGTCTATTGAATTGGGAGAATGAAGTAGAGACCCTGGTGAGGTAAAATAAAAATATGAGAACAAATCACTGGTTGAATAAATATTCTTAAGGCAGTGAATGATTAATTTTCAAGTAAGTGATATAGATAATATGCACAACAGGCTACACTGGGAAAACAGCTCCTACTTCTAGGTCTTTGCAAGTCTTCTCATAAGCTATTTTACTTATTCCTTCAGTGGTAGGATAGCAATCTGGAGATCTTAGGCTTTGTTCTTGTTTTTTTTTTTTTTTTTTTTTTTTTTTTCTGTATTTCTCTTAGCTCACTTCTGTTTAAACAAACCCCTGGTCTGCTGGAGGGAGGGGCACAGAGAAGTTCAAGCTGTGTTTTTTAGGTGTGGCTACAGAAGCACAAACCCTTAGCAGCACTGGGCGACCAAGGAATGTGTCCACGTTGGGACAGAAAGTACTTAGTAGGCAGGGGCGTGTGCAGCTGACCTGGCCCAGACAGACCATACGTGGACCAACGGAGAGAGCATCAGGAAATACTAGTGTGTTCTAAAGAAGGCAACACCAAGAGAGCCTCGAGCTTTGAAGGACAATTCAAGATCAAAGGCTGAAAAAGGATATTTCTCAGTGGGATGCCTGTGTGGGAACTTGCTGTGGCTGGAGCTCTTCAATGTGTTAGCGCTGTGAACGCCCCCTGCCGGTAGGCAGCTCTATCAGTAAAGGAGGAAATTCTAGATCAGTGGAGGTTAAATCTTCCCCACTCAGGTAGAATGAGGGCTTACGATGAAACAAAGATGGGTGTGGAAAAGGCCTTTTTTGTCTTTTGAATTAAGATTCTTGTCTGCTATATTTATAGCTCCTTTTATAGATTAAAAGATGTTATGTTTTGATAACATCCCCAAAGGCCAACGTGACAGAAACAAGTGAAGCCAAGATGCGAACTTGAGTCCTGCCTGTTGCCAAAGCCTTCCTACGTCTGGGAAGGCCAACGAGGAGCTTTCAAAGAGGGGCAGATTGGGCCTAATGAGATGCTGGGGATGATACCTGACCACTCTGGGCTCTAGGGGTTCCGAGTAGTTTCAGCAATGACCTCAATGATTTGAGTCAGGTTTGCTGGAAAATACAATTATCTCGAAAAACAACAGTGCAGTTGGCCCTCTCCATCCACAGAATTTGTGCTCACAGATTCAACAAACCACAGATTGAAAAGATTTGAAAATATTTCTTTTCCTTTTCCTCAAGCTTTGTTTTTCTTCTTGTCATTCTCTAACCAATACACGATAAAAGCTATCCCTAGACTTTGTTAGATACATGTTATGGTTTGCGTATAGTGTGTCCCAAAGAAGGCCACACCAAGACAGCTGCAAGCTTGGAAAGACAATTAAAGATCAAAGGCTGAAAAAAGATATTTCCCGCCAAAGCCTCATGCAATCTTGGGGCGGCTTCTGGAGTTTGTGACTGATTATTGTGAGTGTGAGTGCTGCACCTGCCCTGGGGCAGGTAATTTGCATTACAATGCAAGGTGGGAAGAGAAGCTGCAGCTTGAGCTGCTGCTACCCCTCCTCCTGCACTCTTGCTCTCTGCTGCCACCCTGAAAGGCTGCTTTCTGCTGTGTTCTGCTCTGCCTTGGAGCCAGCTGAGCACAGACTGAAACTTCCAGTAACTGTGAGCTAAATAAACCTTTCCTTCCTTCCTTTTGAATGTCGGGTATTTGTCCCAGCAACAAGAGAAGAGTAACTGAGACAATACAATAAGTGGAACACTATGTGGGAGGATGTGTACAGGTTTATGCATATAGTGTAATTTTTTATACAAGAAACTTGAGCTTCTATGATGTTTGGAATCTCCACAGGATCTGACCAAATGCCCTGGAAGAAGGAAGGCACGATTATATTTTGTAAACATGATTTGCAAGCCTAGGTCAGAGCTTACATTGGGAATGAAGAGGTACATACTGGTCCCTCATCTTCCCAGCTTTTTTTCATCTAAGGTGGGGCCTTGACACTATAAATGCAGCTTTTAAATTAGTAAAACTTCATTTTCCTATGAGCATAATTTGAAGTAAATGATCTATGAAATGTGAATGTATGAAGCCTCCTCCCTGTACAAGGTGCGATAAGGACATGGCTCCTGACTTTCTATTGGCATCCTCAGTGCTAGTTATTCTACGAAACACAAGGGAAAGACTGGGCCCACGTTCCATCTTGCCTGCATTGGGTGCTGCTCTACGCAAGGCTGCTGGGTGCGGGATACCCCTCAATGAACACAATTTCATGGATGGTTGCCTGTCAATTTTGAGCAACGCAAATGGCAAGTCTCTCTGTGATCTCACTTTCTCTTACTTCTTCACTTCATTGATGGAGATACCCATGGAACACAAAGCCTAAGTGAAGTGTGTAATAGACCCCTGTAAACTGCAGCTTTAAAAACTCTGTCCACATAATCCTGGACACGTAGCTATAGGCTGTAGGTGACTTGCAGAGAAAAATGACCTGTCATCATGGCTGGCCCTGGCACATTCTCAGGAGGGTTTCTCAGCTCTTTCCCTTTTATGCCCCACGTCTCCTGCTTTCCCAGCCAACATTTTTTATAGCATTATAGTGAACAAAACATAAGAGCTTGGCATGACCCAAGACATCAACTCTCTGGAGTTGAGGCCCATGTAATTCATGGAGTTATATGGTCCCTCTTATATCATCACAGCATTGCTTACTTTGTCTTAGTGGAGGAACTGAATGTCTGAGAGAGATGAGACTGTCTTCAAAGACATAAGGTCAATAAACGACAGCTGTGAAGCTGTAAAACACCCCTCTACTGACTCCAGGGTCAGCATCCTCATCCCAATCCACAATGTCTGATTCACCTCTAATTATTTTTAATCCTCGGCTTGTCTTTGTCTAGTTTGTGGAGAAATGCTGAGAAAGTTTGGGCCAATGATTTAACTTCAGATTCCAGAATCCACTAGCTTTCCTTCCTTGCCTGTCAAAATTTACTGGGCTATTTAATTGCATGGATTCTGTTTGCACAAATATGCATTCAAATTTAGGCTTTCTGTGACCCCTGTCTTGTGTAAGTCCTAGTTTTCTCATCATTCTACTTATAGGATAGGGTAGTTAGGAGGTGGAAAGCAAGGCTCAAGTCAAGTGCTCAGCACAGTGCTGGTGCAGCCACCAACTGAAACATGGGGACAGGGACAGTGGCAGCAAGGTGCTCAGGAAGCGTGCAAGGCAGTGCGCCATATGAGTTTCCTATTTTTTTTTTCCCCAGTGGTCTCTTTCTTCCTTTAGGGCTTCTCAAAAAGACACTGACATATATTTTTACTTTAAGATGTCCTCAAACTTTCATTACAATACTCATAATAAGAAATAAGGAATTATAACAAGCTATTTCCAGATGTGATTCACTGAAATATGTAGCAGATTCCATCTCAATTGTCTTCAAATCAAATGCATCTCTATGTCAAATTGACTCAAAGACCTAGAACAATCTCCTCTTGATTTTTAAGTATGCATAATACCAAGCTCAGACCTTCTGCTGGGTACTTCTGTGTCAGACTGAGCTACATACTCTAATCAAACAACCTCAAAGCTAGATTGTAGGGCAGCCAACATTAATTAGCTACTTTTTCTAGGTCCTGGAATTTGAGAATAGGGAGGAATGCAGGATTTTTTTTTTTTTTTTTTGGCAGAACTGGGGATTGAACTGTGGCCCTTGCACTTGCAAGGGAAGCGCTTATTCTATTGAGCCATCTCCCTGATCCCAGAGCGCAGGATTTTTGACAATAGACAGGCCTTGTCCTCTGCAAACCCTCAACTGAATAGGGGGTGGAGGGAGCTGTATCCATAACTCCAAGGTGATGTTTCCCAAAAGACACTCCCAGGAACACTATTTTTCAGAGTGAATTCCATGGTGAAATAACACTGAGAAACATGAGCTAAGTTGTGTCAGCTGGATTGCTTTACTAGGGTGCCTTAGAGAGCTATTTATAAGCAAAGGCCCAGCATGACTGTTCAGTGTGGTAGAGTGGGGTTGGTTACATTGGTCTTCCCAACCTTGACCTTGACCACGACCGCCTGACGAAAGGGGCATCCTGTGGAACTAGAGCTTCACGAAACCCTCCCTAGGCAATGCTGTCAGAATGGAAGGCAGATGACTATGATAGTGTGTGCCTCTTTCTCCCAAAGCAGAGACCCAAGGGAGGCAGGACGATTTTGACACAGACTTTACTGGGAAAGATTTGAACTAAATTAGACCAAGCTTATTAAGTGCAAGCATATATTCCAAATGTCTGCAATTATGCCAGTGTCTGGCAGAAAAATGACCTGAAAATAAGCGACAGATCACAGAGCCACATGTGGCTCCAATTCCTCTACCAGAGGATTATATGCTGCTGATGAGTACAACTCTCAGCAGGGCCTATTTCTGTGTTTTTATCCCCTCTGGGCCATTTCTATTCTTTCCTTTGGCTCCTTTGAAAAGCTACAGTGGGAACTCTTCACCTGCCCCTTGCCAAATCTCTGAGTTTTGGAAACACGCTCTCTCAATCTCATGCTGCCTGAGTAGGGGTAGGATTCAGTAAGAACAAGATCTGGGGTGGAAGGTGTCCTCCTGAAGAATAGTGGCTGCTACCATCAAGAAGAGGCAAGGCTGGGCTTCCTAGGAAGGCCCACACCCTGCACGTGAGAAGAGATAGGGGCGAACTGGCCACAGGGGTGGAGCCACAGACAAGGAACTGTGTCACGAGTTCCTTCTTCCTCAGGAAGAGTTAGGGTCAGACAGGAAGCAGGATGCTGTCTTCCTAGGTGTGTTCTTTGTGCTTCTTCAGATATGTTGGGCTATTTCTGTAGAAAAAAAAAGCCCCAGACAACCTAACACAGAGCAGGCAAAAAAAGCTGCTCTTGTCTCTGGCTGGTGAGAATTGCCATGGCCTGCTGAGTAGGCTCCACTCTAACACAGTAGCCTGGCTATGTGCTTGCTTGCATAGCTGTGCTAAAGTACCTGGGTAGTGGGGTCCAGAGCCAAGGCAGATGGGAGCACAGCATCAACTTTTGTGCTTAGAAATAGGGTGAGTAAGAAATCCACAGAAAAGGATGTTAGTTTTTAAATGATAGCCTCTCTATGAGATACCTGTTGTAGCCTGTTTGTCCCCACAGACTCCTGGGTTGAAGGTGTGATCCCCAGAAGGTCAGTGTTGAGAGGAAATGGGAACTGTAAGCTAGGGGGCACGGTGAGTGATCATAGGATGAGCCTTTCCCATGATTCCTGGTTTCCTGGCTCACCATGCAGTGTTTCCCACTCGTGCCATTCTTGGGATGACATCATAAATGACATAGCAGGTGTGAAGCATAAGAGCCAGCACAGTGCCATTTGGACTTTCAGCTTCTCAAACTGTTAGCTAAGTAAGTTTCTTTATGAAGTACCCACCTTAGGTATTTTATTACAGTAACAAAAAAGTGGAATAATATGTAACCCTGAGAGAAGCAAGGATCCTGGCATTTGTACAGAAACACCAGTGTCTGAGTCTGTATGAGATGAGCTTGGCTCTGAGAAAGGATCTGACTGCATCCTGAGAGCACCACGTTACCCCGGACACAGAAATAACAGCCATGTTCTGGGTGCCAGCAATGCAGAGAAAAGAGGGCTCTCTTGTGCGAGGCCTATTCTGGCTGTGACCATCTTTCTCCACAGTTATGAGATGCTACAGGCTCTCGGCTTACTGGCAACATTTCTTAAGTGAAGTCTCATCTTTTTAATTACTGGAAAAATACCAATGAAGATGAAGTTCCACCGAACTGGCCTGCACATTCACTAACAGGACGCAGCAGGGTAATCAGGGCTGCAGAGCAGCGTCTAGTGGTGTCCAGAGCTGGAGCCAGCTCCCGGGAGGATTCAGCGCACAGCTGCTATCAAATCATCTTCTGTTTTCATCGTTCAACCCTGACTGGAAATTTCTCAAATGAGCGTTACGTCCCTTGCTAACCTCAAAGACACCTGAAGCGCTCTCTGTAACTATAGGCCCAAAGGCAACTGGCATTGCACTCGTACCTCATCCTATGGATCTACCTAGATGGCAGAACATTTAGAGACATATGGAGCTAAGAGCTGTATGGCAGGTCATTAGTTTCACAGCACTAAATCTTACTGAAAGATGTTTTGATGAAGCCATTCCAGGCACAATGTAGCTCCAAAAGGACCTAGGTGTTCACAGGAATTCAGACTCCTTAAGCACATGATGTGATGTCCTGGAGTTTGGTCTGGACCCCTGTGGCCACCTCTTCTCTATTCCTTCTGGTCCATGAATGTCCTAGTGGTAGGAATCCTGGGTGTGCTCAGGCCAAGCTTCTCTGTTGTTGACCCTTGAACTTTCATTCATCCTAGAAAGACTCATCTTGAAGATTGTAAGGATTTTTTCATCTGTAGAAACTTTGCACATATGCTTTCAATTTCCTCAGGGAAGATGCCCAAGTCGCTGTGGCTGAAAAGGCTGCACATTCAGCTTCCTGCCCCACATATCAAGCCTCGTCCTCCAAAGCCTGACTTCTGGCTGGTTGTTCTCCTGCTTCACTGACTCTCTTTCTGGTTCAGGGATGGACATGGTAGGATAGAGTCCATGTGTGAGGGCCAGTCCTGGGGTAACAGACACATTCAGAATATGTGGGGAGTGAATAAAGCTGAGACCACAGAAACTAGAACATGTTGAAGCCTTACAGACTATCTGAAGCATTGGGTTCAAGGGAAAGGAAAGGGGAGGCAGTGGAGGAGAGACCAGGAGATATTTACAAACCTATACATTCTTTCAGATAAAACATGCCAAGCATACATGATACATCTGGTACCTAATCCTTATAATAACCCCATGTGGCAGGTTATACTTTCATTTTACAGATAGCAAAATTGAAGCTCAGAGAAGTTAAGGATCCTGTAAGATCCATGCAATAAGTTGCAGAGATTTGGTTTGGCTCAGGCTCAAAGTTTTCTGGCTCCAAAGCCTGAGTGATTTTTATCTGCTCTTTGGAGGGTCACTTAGGGGCATATGCAGCAAGAGCGATGTAGCAGATTTTTCTCTTTTGCTTTGATCACCAGGTAGTTGGAGTTACAAAAGCTGAAGGGTCCACAGCATTTGTATCAGTGCACAGTAGCCCTTGCCTTTTCCGTAATACATAACACCAACAAAATGATCAGCTAACAACGCAGACCAGTGAGCCACCATGAATAAGGCATAAGAATCAGAGGCCTGGGGATGGAAAATTTTGGTTGGGTGAATTGGAGTAAGCTACTTTTTAGAGCCTGGCTTACATGTCTATATACTGAATGACCGTTCCTTGCAGGGTTGTAAACCCCTCTATGCACATGAAAGGCTTTCTTGAAGCACTGGCTCTTGACATTCCCACCAAGGAACAACAGAAGGCACTTCCACGCACAGGTAGGCAGCCAGAATGGGGCACATGACCAGACCTGTCCCCGAGGAAGAACAGTCCTGCTCTAGTGCTCATTCTTTCTGTCACATTATTTTAAAGTAAACACACCCAAGCTTCATAGTTTGAAGTACTTTTTGTGAAATGGCTTTTAAATAAATTGTAAACGTATATTACGAATGGTATTTAGGGAGTGACAGTGACCTCATCGGATGTGGCCCATGGGGCCACTGGAGAAGGAAATCTCCCAGTGAATGGAGTCAAGGGCCACAAAGAATATTCTCCATCTCCACATCATCTGCCTAAGTGGGTTGCAGAACTGCTTTTTACTAAGATGGCCATATTTCCAGTTCTTTCTCCTTCTCAGCAGAAGTGCATTTGTGGTTATTCTGTCTCATTTCTGTGTTTTATGGTGGTGGTGGTGCTCTGTGTGTGTGTGTGTGTGTGTGTGTGTGTGTGTGAGTGTGTGTGCTGAAGGGAGAGATTGTGGTTGTGGTGATTGCAAGTGATTCGTCCTATCAAGATACAGGTCTCCAGATATTTGGACCCGCATTTCAATCTGCTCTAGAGCTTCCTCTGGATCTGTCCCTGAGGAAGAGGTCACTATGAGCCACTCAGGGAGCTTGGCCATGAAGCTTGGATCCAGCAACAGGTGGGACTTTTGGGTTGTCTCAGGAAGAGTATGTGTGTGACTTAAGTAAAGAGGTGAATTAGTCTGTCAATTGCATAGGAAAACTGTGGTTATCAGTAGTATCTGTACACTAAATAGTTTCTTTATTTCTCTCTGATATCTTTGCAGATAGCATTGAAGGTGACTTCCCAGAAACATTGGAGGTAACTGTGGCCATGCGACTTGCTGTGACCAATAAAATGTGAATAAAAATGGCTGGCTTGGGTCCTACACTGAAGAGAGGACAGGAGGTCCTCTGTTGATTGCAGTGACTATGAAGTGAGATTTCAGTTAGCTTAGAATTGGGGTTTACTTGTTTGTTAGCACAACATAACCTATTCAAAGTGATTCAATGATTTTCTTAATAGGTTACCAAATACAACTATTTTATATTTGGTAGGACTCTTTCTCCACTCTGAGAAGTAGGCATAGGCTGTGGAATGGCAGTCGTAGCTGGCCTTGAAGAAGTGGGCAGGTTTCTGTTGCAAGAAGGGTGACAGGAATCCACATGGGTTTCTGAGGTCCTCTAAGGAAGCATCATGGTATGGTTCATGGGGTGACATGACTATGGCTCTCTTTCTTTATGGTCATTCTTTAGGTATGTCCAGTGACATCTGCAGTAGTATCAGGATGGACCAGTGAGCCACAGCAAGAGCCAATGGTTTCTGTGTAATCTCTGAATCAGAACCTTAGTAAACCATTTAACTTTGTGGACTTCTTCCAGGTAACACAACCTCCCATTGTTGATGCCCTGCAAAAGTCTGTGGTACTGAAGAAACTCTCACCACCAAGTTTTATTGAAATTCTTAGTGAGCATTTCACTATCATGTGATACATGCCAGGCATCAAGCAGGAAGCCTCAGATCACATGTGTTCTTCTCTTTCACCTTCAAGTCAGGCCTGAGTCTTGCACCTTCGATGCTTGTTGGCACTACATATCTTTCCATCTTCTGTCTGGTACCCAGAAGTCATTCTTTATCTAAGAGCAGGGCCTATGCTCTTGGGTCAGCTTGCCCTCAGAAGACACATTCTTACCTTGGTGCCCTTCTGAACCCATAGTGGTAGCGTTAAGCTTGATTACGTCAGCTTCATTGGCTTGAGTGTTCCCCGTGGGACTGGAGGAGCACACTTCTGGGGACGTCCGGCCTGTGGTCTCCAGGCTTTGCCCATCTGATGCTATTCCTCTGCCCTGCTTCCTGGATGCCATGAGGTAGCATCTGTCTTCCACCATGCCCTCCCACCAAGCTATGTCTGCTTTGGAGACAGACAACTAACTGTGGACAGAACTCTGTGAAACCCCAAGCCAAGAAACCTCTCCTCCCTCAAGCTTTGATTGTCAGGTATTGTGTCTCCTGAAATTGACTAATATATGAAAAGTTTTGTGGATGGATGAAAAATGTTTAAAAAACTGTATGGAATACTTACAGACTTTTGTGCTGTGGCTACTGAACAATATAGAACAATGAAGGTTTGCATATCATTTACCGTGTACTAAATGTAATAAGAAGTTTAGGGGTGAAGAACTGTATCACTTCAAGTGTATCTGAGCATCTATAACCTCTGGGATCCTCGTGAAGTGTTGGAAGTAACCCCCCTGGGAACACTGCGGGATGGTGGCACTGTTGCCCATTTCTCCTCCCAGTCTCCCATAGTGAAAGGCTCAGGTCAAAAATCTTGGAAGTTTTCACAGAATTTATCAACATAGAATTAGCTCAGATGTCAAATTACTACTCTGTTATGTAGGAACTTCTCACTTCCCCTCTGTTCTTTCATCAAAGCTTCTAAGTCTTTAGGAACCGAAACAAAGACTTCAGAAGAGCTAAGTGAGAGACAGAAATGTTATGGGCGTACATAGAAAGATCACTTTCTAGCTTCCAAAAACAGGTAGGCCTGGATTTGGGGATTCAATGCCCAGGCCCCAGAGTTGAGCCAGCCTTGAGAGTAGCCTCCTAGCCTGTGGGTACCTTGCTTCCCACAACGCCAGGCATTTTCAAATGCCCTGATCAGAGGGTGGGGGTGTTGGACAAATTGTGTGAGTATAAAGGGAGATCCTTGGTTTCTGACCACCGTGGCATGTGCCAGAGCCAAGTAGCAGTTTCATCACAAGATTCTACATTCAGCCTTTGCTCTGTACAATCCCTGTTTGCAAACAGATAACATTTCAGAATAGCAAATGGCATTTGCAACTCAGAGACGCTTATGATACCACATGTGTTGATGAATATAAAAATCTGGTTTGAAGCCAAGTGTTTCATTATTACCCAGGTTTAGTGCCTGAGTTAACACTTATGAGTCCTTTCTATTAGTGAGGGCTGGTCACTTGTTTTAGACTAATTGGGTTTTTTTTTTGGTGGAACTGGGGATTGAACTCAGGCCCTTGTGCTTGCCAGGGAAGTACTTATTCCACTGAGCCATCTCCCTGGCCCCTTTTCTACTAATTCTTATGCCACTTGGGTTTTCCTTTTCCTCTGTCAGTATCTTTCACAGAATGTACGCAGAATAAGGGGAAAGGGTCCATGTAAGGTTACCTTGCCAACAAGCGCCAACAGTAAGCTGCATAGCTATGTGAGATGGATGAATGGGCCAGTCATTGGTCACCAAGTATGGTTCATATGTTGCTCCATCCATATAGAGGGTGACCACAGGAAACTCCACATTGATGACGTAGTAGTGCCACTCCTTGTCACAAATCTGATGAGAAGAAAGGGGGAGAAACACTTAAAATCAAATATGCAATGCAACATTGTATTATTTAATTCTAATTATGAAATGAGAGAAGGGATTTTCAGGTGAAACATTGTCATTGCAGGGAATGCAAAGAATGTAATGATTGACATACACCAAGGTTAGAGAAGCTCATTGTCAAACATAATGAGAAATCTCTTCTGGTGTTTCTCAGAATGAAATCATCAGGTGAACATATCACCTTTCGGTATTTAGAGAATTGACTTCAGGACCTCCTGTAGACATCAGAATCCCACAGATTATTCCTCATAAGAAATAAAAGTATTTGTCTATAACCTACGTGCATACTCCCATATATTGTAGCTCATTTTTAGGTTACTTGCAGTATATAATACAATGTAGACGTGATTCTATTGTCGATAGAATAAATGACCAGAAAATGTGATTCTATCGTCGATAGAATAAATGACCAGAAAAAGTCAGTTCTTGTTCAGTGAAGATGCAGTGTGTGTGTGTGTGTGTGTGTGTGTGTGTGTGTGTGTGTGGTACTAGGGGCTATAGTCAGGGCCTTCCCATTGAGCTGCATCCCCAGACAATTTTTTTTTTATTTTTATATTGAGTCAGGTTCTTGCTAAGTCACTACATTGGTGGAATCCATCAATGTAGAACCTGCAAATACAGAGGGCCAACTGTATTTGGCAGATTATTTTGGTCACAGAACTATTGGCTCTCCTGATTGACAAGCTTTTGGTGAATATCAGTGGCAGCTTACAACTCTTTGAATGAAATTCTCTTTGTTCTTTAGTAGAGAGAAATGTTCAACTGGAACCACTTCCTAAGTTTGGAGACAGATGAGGCTCAGAAGCAGGCAGGAAACTGAAAGTAGAAATAACGACGCAGGTAAGGGGAAGAGGAGGGAAAGGAGAAAATGGAAGAGGAAAGCATGAGGAGCTATGGAAGAGGAAAGCCTTTGAAAGAAGAAGGTGAAGAAGGAGTTGTCTCTGTTTACAAGCTTGTCTTTATTTAAAGGCTTATTTGAAGAGCTGGCATAATCTTATGAATCATTCAATTCAGAACAATTTCCAGGTGAGGCGGTCTTCTCACTGGGCCTCAGCCCCTCCCTGCCCTAGGCCTGAGAAGGAAGAGAAGGACCACAGATGGATGCCCGGAGCTGGACTTCGTGGAGGCCACTTCCCCGATGTGTCCTCCTGCAGGAGCCCAGGAGCCCTGCTCCCAGGGCTTGGCGGCAGCCTTGAGGGGTTGCTGAGAGATGTTGCTTAGAGCTGTTGATAGAGGTTAGAGTTACGATCCCTGACATCAGGTGAATGATATATATGGCATGATCCAAAATAGGATGAGAAACAGGAAGCACAAGACAGAGCAAGACGGGGAATAGTGTCGCCAGCCTCTGGCTCCCTAAGTGTGGACTCTGTCCTTTTCTCTCCCTCTCTGCTCCTGCTGCACACCTTGGAGGTGCCCTCTGAAATGTCTGTCATCTACGTCATCTGGCCTCCATCACTCCTGCTGTCCGTGGCAGGGGAGACAGATGAGTTCTGCGTGAAGGTGACCCCAAGGTGAAGGCATCAAAGCCCTCCCTACATCCCACTCTGGATTAAATGTGCTGCTTCTCATGAATAGATAACACCAACAGGGATGCTAAATGATCTTTTCCCTTTCATTTTGAAATAAGACTTTTTTCCTTAATGTTCTTTTTATATTGTCCTTTCTCATGTCTTAGAAAATTACTCCGTTTGAAGATCATTAGCCCGATAAAGTCTGATGAACATTTTAGGGGACTTTGGAGGGTAAACCGAAGAGGTCCAGGCAGATCACTGAAAAGCCTTCTTATACTCAGTGAGAAGCCCTGGGTCCATTTATATTCCTTTCTTGCTTAATGTTTTGGACCAGGCTCTGTTTGGATATGGGGTTCTGGAGCTGGGCCTAGGACTGGGGAGGGAAGAGCTGGCTTATGGGGTGGAACAAAGCACAAAGTGAAGACAGAAGGTAGCGCCGAGGGAAGGTTGAAGGAGTTAAGCAGAATATTTGGATAGAATTCCGGATCTAAGGAGGCCACTGTGCCCTGGACTTGGAGTTCCCAGCTAATGACAGTTGAGCAGCAGAGGAAGCCTGGAATACGGTTTACATCCTGGAGATGTTTCCAGAGACACGTGGAGGCCTGTAGTCAGGCCCTGAGCGACGGCGGGGCGCCTCCGACTCTATCCCGTGCTCCGGAGATTGTAGATGGAACGTCAGAAGCCTGCCAGGCAGCATGCACAGGATCTTCCGTCTTGGCTTCCACCACCTCACGGCAGCAGCCATCTGCTCCGTGTGACCAGCAGGGGGACTATGTTCCAGCTGATCCTACAGGGCCCCTCGTCTGTCAAACACAGACAGAGAATGGCCCTTCAGTTTTCTCTATTTTATGACACTTCATACTTTTGTAAGATAAGACAAAAATTCCGAGAAAAGAAAATAATTTTATGTCTCCACAGCAGGGCTAATTCCTCTCAATATTAGGTTATTTCCGAGGCATTTTTTTTCCCTTCAGCTTTGCTGAACTGCATTGTACTGCAGAGAAATTTCTAGCGCTCTGTATGAAGCAGTAACCTTGCACACTATGCTGAATTTCTTGGGGGTTGAGGGGTCCACTCTCATTAGCATATCTAAGGCTCCCTGCAGCCTTTGAGTATATTCCTATAATAACTTTTCAACTTTCTAGAGGATAGAGCATTTTTATTTATAGCATTCTTATAAACATCCTATAAAGAAACAACAGTTGGGAAGGATCTGTGTGAGTCATATTGTATAACAGCTGGCAAGTTTGCATGGATTCCTTAGCATCAGCCTTAAAACATATTCAAAAGCTTCATTGGAGAGGGCTATGCAATATGGATAAGCTGCAAAATACTTAACTACTCCCTTATTACCAGATATTAATTATCTATCAGCTATTACAAATGATCAAATGATACTGTACTAAATTTCTTATGCATGAATCCCTTTGAATTTCTGATTATAACCTGAAAATGGAATTTCTGGCTTGTAAGGCTCTTGATACATATTGTCACTGTTTTTCTGCAAACGACTGTGCTCATTTATGCTCCTACTCACAGAATATGAGAGCACTCATGAATTTACTCTTGCTACAGAAAAAGAAATAAACACAGTACTAGAAATTTGAGAGGGGATCTATTTTGATTTCAGCTTAATATGAATTGCAAAAGATGGCAAGATTTAGCTTCCTCAGAATCAAAAGGCAGGGTGTCCTGGGTGTGAGGAGCAGGCTGAGCCGAGCCTAGAGGTCGGAAACTGCCCTTTGAGCTCCTCAGAAGCCTCCACAGCACTTCCAGTCATGCTGAGCTTATGCCTTAGACTTCTGCCACCAAATAACCCAGGTCAACAGCAAAGGGAGATGCCTAGTTAGGTTTTCTTCAGTGTGGTTCTGTGGTTAGAAAGAGACCTGCACTGCCCCTCTGCTGGAATGGGAAGGACAAACTGCAATTGAAAAACGATCAGCCCAGGGGGCACCAGAAATAAATGTGACAATGCATAGTGCAACCAAGACAGGAGGGAACTGGGCACAGTGACCTTTCCTGGGGGAAGAGAAGAACTTTAATTCCTAGTGCTTGTGAATCACTGGTGACCTCAACTGGCCCCAAGCACATCTCAGGTCCGCCCCTGAGATAATACTTGAGGCTTTAGCCAGACCAAAGATGCTTTGCTCTCTGTTTGGTAGCTGAAGTCACTATTTAGCTGGTGAGTGAGTCAGAGGATAGATACCCGAAAACCAATTTGGTGGAGGGTACCCAGGACAGTGCCAAAGAGGTCTGAGTTAGGAGTCGGCTGGCATTCCAAGGTGAGCTGGGGCAGGGAACGCTTTCATGGGCTGAAGAGAAGACCAGGTGAAAGGTTATCTGCAGAACTACTGACAGCTTGATCTAAAAGCTTATAGAAAAGGACTGATAGGAAGTTCTGATTTGGTTTCTCCAATATTAAAATATAGTTGAATGCAACTACTAACACAAGCTCATTCACTGCCAATTACTATGTATCAGTTACTATGTCTGCTACGGGCTTCAAGAGATCCTCAGCTTATGAGATATGTCATTTGCCTTCAAGATGTTCAATCTACTGAGGATGCATGGTATACCAAATCTACGCAATATTGTATACTGCCAATAGGAATTCACATAGGTGTTGTGGCCTATGTATGAGATCCCAGGCAATGGCGAGATTCTTCTGGCTGGCAGAAGGTAGAATTTAGGGTGAGTACTGAAAGACTATTGAAGTTCCATTAGGGAGAGATGATGAAGACTAAATTCCAAGCTACCAAGCAGCTACCTCTCATTCCTTTATTCATTTGAATTTTTTGTTGCCAGTGGTACCAGATTTATGGAAAGTCATCTTTACTATTGCATTTGGAGTACAACAGTGAAAAGAAACCTGCCTCTTGGGAGCTTCCAGTCTGGTTGTGGTGCAGATAAAATTGTGTACAGCACACCATGACTCACATTTGTCACAAAGCTGTCAAGATGCATGGTTAACCTAGTGGAGGAGAGAGGGACGTCTGCTGTGCTGTAAAGGGAGAAGGGGCAAAGACATGGAACTGAGCACTGAGGTCAGCAGGGGCTTGGGAAGGCGGAGCCATAGCAGGCAAGACTGCAAGGACAGCTTGGAGGCTGAGGGCTGGAGGGTTTGGGCTGCTTTGATCCTGAGGGTAGTAACAGGCCTGGAGCTCTCTGGTTGGGAGGAAGGGATGATAGTCATAACGACAATCAATCCTGGAGCATCCTTGAAGCCGCCTTTCATATTACTTCTTATGCCATTCCATCCACCTGGCAACCCTCTGAAGGAGGATTGGTTCCACTCTAGGTACATTTTTGAAAAACAAAAGGAAATAAATGACATGGTTTTTTATCTTCAGGAACTTGCAATCTTATTGGAAATTAGAAATGACACCCAGGAATGACACAGGGGCTGCCACATCTGGTCTCTCATGTTTGTTGCACACATGGCCAGTGGTTCAACTTCATGTGTTGCCAAATCTTGGACAGAGACTTAGCTCCTAAGTAGGAGATTTGCATGTCAGATCATCCCTGGGTGATCTGGCTCAACAGATGACATGTGATGTTCACGGTGCACCACACCAGCCTAACCTGCTCTTTCTCATGTGTCCCTGTCCCAGAAAATGCTCCTTCCTATGATCTTTCATGCAAGCCACACTCCTTGGGCACTGGGCATAGACACTGTCCCATCTCTACCCTTACTCCTTCTCAGCACTTTGCAATACATATGAGAGAGGATGAACACATAGATGGGGGTGGCTGACTGAGAAAGTATATTTGGGACAGGCTAGTGGAAGAGCCTTGCCGTGAGCATGAGTCAGGCAGTGTGAGCATCCTGCTAGCGGCTGGCTGTCAGGGCTCGAGGCAGCCACAGAATAAGACAGAGCAGCAGAGGAGAGTGCAGGACGGCATCGTGGCCAGTAATATGGAACAGCAGCAATAACAACTGCAGAAACAGAAACAAGACAGCTAGAAAGACAACTCTTCAGGTAGCAAATGCAGAAGAGCCAGAGCTATACCTGGAGTTGTCAGTGATAGTTGCTGGGAGACTGTAGCCCCCTTGTACAGCGGGGGTTTCAAAGCAGTTGAGGAGAAAGGACTGGACACCTAGGGCCTCTGAGCAAATAGGAGCTGGGCTGCAATGTGTGAGTGCTGGCCCCAGGGAGGGGACTGCCTGCAGCCTGCTTGTCAGGGACAAGACAAGCACTGCATCTGACATAGTGGAAACTAGCCAAGCACCCCCTGTGGGCCTGCTCTGTACACAGGAGTGCACTCTGATGTGCTCAGTTGACATTGTATGGAAACTCTTGGCTCAGAAACTTCAAGAAACCTTATAGCAACTGGTTGAGGCTCTCTTTAATAAAAATCATGAAAGGAGTCTTATGAAGACTGCTAGTGTTAATAGGGACTTTATCACCTTATTTTCATTGCAGTTTCCAGTTTTTAAAAATGTTAAGGTAATTTTTTACCATCTCCAAATCCTAATTCTTGTAGATTTCATTAGTGTTGAACCAATGCTTTCTCATGTCTCAATCTTTCTACATGCATTCTTTTCAGATGTATTAAATAAAAACCCTTCAAAAAAATATTAGTGTAAAAAGCACTGGCGCAGTCTTAAGGCCTTTGTCAAAGACAACTCCCCTAGAACTTAAAGCCTCAAGAAGGGAATTCCTAATGAAGGCCAACTCAAAAATAAATAAATAAATAACACGACAAAGAATTAGCATTTGTGAGAAAAAGACAGGACAAGGTATCAAACTCATGTAACAGGAACCATAGGAAGCAGAGCCAGGGAAACAGAATGGACAAAAATAAGGTTGAAAGAGCCAAATAAAGATTGCAGGAATGAAAGACACTGTTGTTTAAACAAAACAAACTCAACAAATAAGTTAAATATAGACAGGAACACTGATAATAGAACTAAAGAAACGGAAGGAAGATAAGTCCATGTAAAAAATGAAATTTTTAAGATTAAAAAAGATCTATTTATTTATTTATTCATTTGGTACAGGGTCTTGCTACACAACTTGGACTTATAGTGATCCTCCTGCCTCAGCCTCCCTAGCATTGGGATTACAGGTGTGCACCACTACACCTGGGTTCGGGGGCCTGCATGGCAGGGCATGTGGTATTGGGGATCAAACTTGGGTCCTTGCACTTGCAAAGCAGGCAATTAGCCCACCAAGCTATCTCCCCAGCTGAAAAATGAAATTTTTGATGAAATGAAAGGATATTAATTCTATAGATGATGGAATGATAAATTCCAGCGAATGTCCCGAAAGGCACATGCAGGTGGGGCTGTGCTCTAGGAGGCCTCCCGCACCACGCTACCGGCTGTGTTACAGTCTTAGCCTGCTTTACATTCAAATGACAATGGTAGGAGATCTCCAGAAGTCACTGCTCTGTAGAATGTGTCTGAAGGATTGGTCAAAACTGAACTTCCTTTTATGAAAAGGAGAGCAATTTAACCAAAGACTTGAAACCCTGCAAAGCAGACTCTCATTATGGATTTGCACAACCCTCTGGACTCAGGCCACTGTCTTGGAATATTAGAAAAATGAGGATCTGGTTGTAGCTGAGCTCAGCCTCCTACCAAGGCCAAGATGCCACTTATTTGCAAATCTATTTAAGATCTTCCTAGGAGGTTGCCCATGCCTCAGAGTAGGCAGGAAGAAGGGCAGCGCATGTCCTGGAAAGGTGATTTGGACAGTTCTGAGAGCACCTGCTGGGCTGCCTGTCAGAAGGCCACTGCTGACTCAGAGTTGTGGAGCTGGGGAGCAGGAAATGGAAAAGGCAGAGCGTGATGCAGCCCACCCTGCTTAAGAGACCTTTAGGCGAATCTCTGAAGCAAGTCTGAGAACTGTCCTTGTAATTTGTGTCTGAGGCATATAAATTAATGCAGGATTTGAACTCTTCCATGGGAAGAGAAAACGCACCAATTGTTTATCACACACTGATGCTTCCCTGGACATGCTGCACCCGGATCTGATTTCTACATAACCAGCTTTTTTTTTTTTTTTATTTATTTTTTTTATTAGTGTCTCTAAGCCTCCTTTTCCCACAGCTGGGTGACATCCCTGGCAGTTCCCTAAGTATTTCCAGTCATTATTTTCATGTAATAAGGAGTCCAGTGCATTCAGCCTCTTATCTAATTCAAAACTTCTCCCTCAACCAGCTTGGGAGTTGTCTCTAACTTCTTCAAAGCCCCAAGAAGGTAGGCTTGACAGTGTCAGAGTGGAAGCCAAGAATTCAGGCAGCAAATCTGTTCTCACTGGAGCTTGGGTTGTGCATTCCCAGGGCCTGGTCTCATCCTCCAGGATAGGAGTGAAAAGGAGGGACGGGGCATCCCGAGGAGATTAGGGCTTCATTTACTCTCAATCTTGGACATGCTCTCCTCATGCCCTCTCAGGCTTACTTTTTTGCAACAGGAATTCTATAAAATGCTGCCTTGTAAGATGTACCCATGTCAAACTCTTAGCAAAAGTCTCACTAAACACAGGCCAGTTGGTTTTTTCCAGAAGCATTTCACATAGCAGAGGTCCTGGGCCAGAGGCATCAGTAGTCTCTGGGAACCTGCTTTTCTTTCTTTCTTTCTTTCTTTCTTTCTTTCTTTCTTTCTTTCTTTCTTTCTTTCTTTCTTTCTTTCTCTCTCTCTCTCTCTCTCTCTCTCTCTCTCTCTCTCTCTCTCGTTCTCTCTGTCTTTTTCTTTCTTTTGTAAGGATCTACAGAGTCTCACTATGTAGATTGGACTCACAGTAATCTGTCTGTGTTCAGCCTTCTAAGAGCTGGGATTATAAGCACTTGCCACCACACCCAGTCCCAGTTGCAGTCTCAGCAAGCCCTGGGGGGTGGGGCTGCGCCAGGAGGGAAACCTCTGGGAACTTGTTGAGAATGCAAATTCCCCAGCTGTATTGGAGTAGCACAGGATCAGAAGCTCCATGCTGGGACTTGGCAGTTCTGGGTAGGCTCAGGGGCTAAGGCTGAGGATTGTGTTCAGACACCACAGTGCACTACAGTTGGCAGAGAAAGGCCTATGTGCAAACATGCTGGGCCTTATCTGCTTTGTCTTCCCCCTGATCACCTATGGCTATTTTCTGGAATTAAATTCCCAAAGATACACAGTGTGAAATTCATTTAGGGAACCCATTATGACTCATAATGCTAGGTGTGTGTTGGGGACTGATAACTGGTGGTCAGCTTGTAACAGCTGAACTGAGTCAGCACAGTGCTGGGTGTGGGGGTCCCCCTGAGGATGGTTGGTGGCAGCATAAAAAATAACTAGAGAGGGAAGATGGTGCACTGTTGATTCTTCTGTTGAAGAATGTCATGCTGGTTTTCCTGATATGAACTCAGCTGTTATCATCAGAGGAGCCTGAGGCCTTGCTATCACTGAGGATGACTGCGGCTCTTTTTGAGAGAAGCTCAGGTCCTTACTTGAGTGGCATTTCCTGGTTCCAGTGCAGAGCCCTCAGTCCACTGGTACAGATCCTTTGTCCCACTAGCACAGACTTTCTAGCTTCCTCCACTGACCTCAGAGCCTTCCCAGTGCACATACTTGATACGGATTGTGTGAGGCCTTGCTGTGGGCTCTAGGCCTCCAGTTAGAATCCTGTGGGACATTGCCATAGGCTCTAGGTCTTTAGCTGGACTTGTGGAGGACATCGACATGGCCCTCAGCTGGCTTCTTTATGTGTGGACAGATCTCTCACATTCCTGCATTTAACTTTTTGGGTGAATATTATCAAATATTTTTATAAATTAGATGTCTTGGGCCAAAGCCCAGGCCCTGCGAGTGTATGGGAGAGCTTCTGTGCTCTCCTGCACCCAGTGGACCTCTTTGGATCAAACCCAGGCCCGCCGTGGGAGTGACACATTTCACCGCGCTCTCGAGACCCCCTCCCCACCCCTCATTGCCGTGTGAGTGAGAACTTCCAATGTGCTCTTGGGACCCCTCCAGACCCACCTAAGCCCAGGACCCCTGAGCATGTGGGGGACCTTCTGGACTCTCCTGCCACCCACCCCCTCAACCCAGCCCAGGCCTGGCATACAGCCCTGAGATGACACTCTGAAGCTGAAGTCCCTGCAGTGACACCAGGGGCCAAAAACACATAGCTAATGCAGGAGCAGAGCATCTTGCCAGAGGAGCATAACAGGTTCACCTCCAAGGGCTGCTGCAGTCAGATGCTGAGCACAGCAGCCAGACCCAAGCCAAGAACAACTGGATGAACTTGAACTTAGTATATCTGCACTTAAATTTTAGTAGGTGCTAAGGTTATAAATGCACCAAAGCTCTACATCAAAGGTCAGTGGACAGTGCTATATAAAAGGACAAAGTCAAGGAGCAAAATAGAATCTCAGGTCCTGAGCCCACCCAGAACAACTGAAGAGGACACTAACACAGCTGAAAGGTCTGAATTAATAGTATCTGAAGTAAAGAAACAATAGAAAGGTACAGAGGAACTCAGATCAGAATTAATCTTTGAGATAAAAAAAATCTATGAATTAATAGTGTCTGAAGTAAAGAAACAACAGCAGAAAGATATAGATGAATTCAGATCAGAATTAATCTCTGAAATGAAAAAAGAAATCTCTGAATTAACAGCATCTGAAGTAAAGAATCAAATACAGAGACAAATAGAGGAAATCAGATCAGAAATAATCTCCGAAGTAAAAAAATTATAACTGCTTCACAAGAAGACACTGATAAAAAAAAAAAAAGCAATGGGTTCCTTCAATGAGCAATACAGGAAAGAAACAGATCACATGAAGCAGGGTCAAAGAGACATACAGGAACATAAAATTTCAATTACAAACTTGCAAAACCGTTTGAGTGAAAATGAAGATAGAGTTTCAGATCTTGAAGATGCTGTCGCAGCTAGTGAAAAGGTAAGAAAAGATCTCTTAAAAACAATTAGGATGCAGGAAAAAGTAATTCATCACCTGCAAGACTATGCAAAGGTGAACAATGTGAGACTAGTAGGTATCAATGAGAAAGAAGGAGTTAATACAAATGATATAAAAAGAATATGGGCAGAAATAATAGCAGAAACCTTCCCAAATATGAGGAAACAATCTGACATTCAGGGAACTGAAGCATACAGAATGCCAAATAACTTCAACACATTCAAAAGCACACCGAGACATATAATAGTCAAGATCCCAGAAATCCAGCACAAGAACAATATACTGAAAGCCGCTAGAGAAAAGCAGATCACATTCAAAGGAAAATCCATCAGAATTATGGCCAACTTCTCTTCATAAACCATGAAGGCAAAAAGAGCATGGAGCAGAACACTTCAAGTCCTCTATGAAAACAAATTCTAGCCCAGACTACTATACCCTGCAAAACTCTCTTTCAAGTTTGATGGAGAAGCAAAATACTTCCATGACAAAAAACAACTAAAGAATTTCATGATGACAAAGCCATCCCTACACAGGCTACTGAAAGATATTCTAGAGAGGGACCACAATGACCAGAACTCTTGTCTGGTCAGGAACCGACAAGAACAGAAGGAACCCACTAAATAGGGCAAACAATTAAACACAGGACAAAAAGGACTAAACAACAGCAGGTAAATAACATGTCAATCATGAGTCAACACATCTCAAAGATAACTATCAATGTAAATAGACTCAATTCACCAATTAAGAGAAATAGACTGGCACAGTGGATTAGGAAACAAAATCCAACAATATGCTGTATACAAGAAACACACTTAACTCAAAGGAATTCACAGGCTGAAAGTCAAAGGATGGAAAATAATACTACATGCCCCAGCACATCAGAAAAAAGCAGAGGTACCAATCCTGTCCTCAGACAGTCTCAACTTCAAACCAAGAATTATCAAATGAAATAAAGAAGGCCACTATATATTGGTCAGGGGAAAAATTCAAGAGAAAGAGGTAACACTCATAAATATGTATGCACTGAACACGGGAGCACCCAACTATATAAGACAAATCTTAATGGACATGAAAAATGTAAAATCCAATACCACAGTCTTAACAGGTGAACCTCACACCTCCATTATCCCTAAAAGATAGGTCAAGCACATGAAAAACTAACAAAGAAGTAGCAGAACTAAACCAGAGCTTGGAGCAAATGGACTTAATGGATATATACAGAGTGTTCCCCCCAATGACAGCTGAATATACATTTTTTTTCAGGTGCACATGGGTCATATTCTAAAATAGATCACATACTGGTCCATAGGTCATGCTTAAGTATATACAAGAAAACAGAAATTATCCCATGCATATTATCTGACTAGAGTGTAATGGTACTGGAAATAAACGAAATAAGAAAACAGAAAAAAACCCATAAATACATGGAAATTAAACAACACCCTACTCAGCAATCAATGGGTCATAGATGAAATTAAACAAGAAATTCAACAATAGCTATAATTCAATGAAAATTCAAGCACAACTTATCAGAATTTATAGGATGCGATGAAAGCAGTTCTCAAAGGCAAATTTATAGCTGTGAATTCACACATTTGGAAAATAGAATGGGAACAAATAAATACTCTAATGTTGCACCTCCAGCATCTAGAAAAGGAAGAGCACACAAAACCCAGAGGCCAAAGAAATCATAAAGATCAGAGCAGAAATTAATTCAATTGAGACAAAGAAAATAGTTAAAAGAATTAAGGAATCACAAAACTGATTCTTTGAAAGATTAAATAAAATTGATAAGCCCCTAGCTAACCTCATCAAAGAGAAAATAAAAAATTAAATTATAAGCAATACGGAATGAAAAGGGTGTAACTAACACAGATCAAGTAGAAATTCAGAAGATTGTCAATAGCTACTTTGAGAACCTTTATTGTCACACAATAGAAGACATAGAATAAATGTAGACAGTCCTAGAAAGGCACAAATTACCAAAACTGAATCAAGAAGATATGACAACTCTCAATAACCCAACAACAGCCAAAGAAATAAGAAATGTAGTAAAAAACATACCAACAAAGGAAAGTCCAGATCCTGATGGATTCACAGCTGAATGCTACAAGAAATTTATGGATGATATAATCCCTATACTCCTTAAACTCTTCAATGAAATTGAAAAGTAAGCAATCCTCCCAAAATCATTCCTGGAGGCAAGTATTATACTGATACCAAAACCAGGGAAAGACACAACTAAAAGAGAACTACAGGCCAATCTCCCTCATGAACATAGATGAAAAATCCTCAATAAAATCCTAGCAAATAGAATATAGCAAATCATCAAGAAGATTATACACCATGACCAGGTAGGATTCATCCCAGGGATGCAAGGATGGTTGAACTTATGCAAACCTATAAATGTAATACAGTATATCAATAAAGCCAAATCTATAAACCACATGATCATCTCAACTGATGCACAAAAGGCTTTGAACAAAGTCCAACACTCATTCATGTTCAAAGTCCTACAGAAAATTGGAGTAGAAGGCCTCTACTTCAATCTGATAAAAGCCATCTATGAAAACCCAATGCTAATATTCTAAATGGGGAAAAACTAAAATCTTTTACCTTAGATCTGGTACAAGACAAGGATGTCATCTAAAATCTGTCATATTCGCTGTAGTTCTAGAGCCATTAGATGAAAGAGAGAGAGAGAAAGAGAGAGAGTGAGAGAGAGAGAGAGAGAAAGAGAGAGAGATTGAGAATAAAAATAGGTAAAGAAGAAGTTAAATTTTCATTATTTGCAGATGATATGATAATTTTCTTGGAAGACCCAAAAAACTCCACCAAGAAGCTACTAGAATTGATACACAAATTTAGTAGCATAGAAGGATACAAAGTCAATACCCAGAAGTCAGTAGCATTCCTCTTACACAGATAACAAACACACTGAGAGGGAAATTAGAGAAACAATACCTTTTAAAAAATGAAACACCTTGGAACTCATCTAACTAAAGAAGTCAAAGATCTTTTCAAGGAAAATTCCAGTACTCTGAAAAAAGAGATCTTAGAGGATTTCAGAAAGTGGAAATATATTCCCTGCTCCTGGATAGGAAGAACCAACATCGTGAAGATGGCCATATTCCCAAAATTGTTGTACAGATTTAATGCAGTCTCTATCAAACTGCCAACAACATACCTCCTAGACCTAGAGAAATTGTTTCTAAAATTTATTTGGAACCAGAAAAGACCTAGAATAGTAAAGGCAATCCTGGCAACAAAGACAAGGTAGGAGGCATTAGAATTCCTGACTCAAAATTATACTACAGGGCTATTGTGACAAAATCAGTATGGTACTGGCAACAAAATAGACCTGAGGATCAGTGGAATAGATTAGAAGCTGCAGAAACCTCTATGAACACACTGGATCACCTGATGTTTGATAAAGGGGCCAAACATGCTTACTGGAAGAAAGATTAGCCTCTTTAACAGATGGTGCTGGAAAAATTGGTTCTCTACATGCTGAAAACTAAAACTTGACCCAGGTCTATCACCAAGCTAAAGTCAAATGGATTAAAAATCTTAACATTAAAACAAAAACACTCAATCTCCTGGAAGAAAAAGTAGGAGAAACTCTTGAAGACATAGGGGTAGGCAAAGAGTTCATGAACAAAAATCAGATCACACAGATAATACTTGAAAGAATTAACAACTGGGACCAAATCTTATTGAGAAGTTTTTGCATATAAAAAGAAATTACCAATAAAGTGAAAAGACAACTCAAAAATTTCAAAACAATCTTAACTAATAACTACTCAGACAAAGGTCTGCATTCTAGAATTTATAAATAATGAAAAAAGATTAGGGCCCCCAAATTTAAAGACCCAATCCAGAAATGGGCATCTGAGATGAACACACACTTCTCAGAGGATGAAACTAAAGAAGCGAATAAATATATTGAAAAATGTTTTCACTAGCCATCTGTGAAATGCAAATTAAAACAACACTGAGATATCATCTCACCTCAAAAAGAATGGCTATCTTAAAAAAAATCAACTAACAAGAGATGTTGGAGAGGCTGTGGTGAAAAAGGAACCCATCTGCACTGCTGGTGGGAATGTAGACTGGTAAAATCATTATGGAAATCAGCGTGGAAACTCATTAAAAAACTAAGACTGGAAATCCCATTCAAACTAGCCATCCGCCCACTTGACATTTTCCTGGAGGATATGAAAACATCATATCTTAGTGATATATGTGTACTTATGTTTATAACAGCACAATTTGTGATAGCCAAATCTTGGAAACAACCAAGATGTCCATCACATGAGGAATGGTTTGAAAAGATGTGCTATTTTTATACGATGGAGTATTACTCAGCTATAAAGAATGATAAACTTGAGGCATTTATATTTAAGGTGATGCCACTTGAAGATATACTCATAAGTGAAATAAACGAGACCCACATGTGTAAATATTGTGTAGTCTTCCTAGTATGACAACTGAAAGGAAGAAATACAAATAGAAAGGCCTAACACAAGTAAAAGGAAAGTGACAATTTGAGGATTAGACAATGAAAAGATGGCAAGGAGAAAAGCTAGGAAACTTGACAGGGGAAAAGCCATACATTTATATGCACAAGACTAGTAAGACAATGATCCTGAGAACTATCAGCAAGTTGCTGAAACTAGCAGTTATAGGGCCAGGGAGATGGCTCAGTGGAATAAGGCTTCCCTGGCAAGTGCAAAGGTCTCAGTTCAATCCCCAGTTCCACAAAAAAAAAAAAAAAAAAAAAAAAAAAAAAAGAAAAGACTAGCATTTACTTGGTGGGATTCTCACCCTGACTAACTATATATGCAGATACCTGTGATCTGAGCAACTGCACTGCAGATAGCAATTCATAACAGTAGGGTCATGCTTGGAATGCCTGTCACTCTGGTCTTCTAAATAAGTACTGCTTATCATGACATACCAATTTTGCCATATTGTCTCTCAAGTACATTTTTTTTAAAAGGTATTAAATGAAAGAAAGAGACAAGAAAAAAATTGTCTTGTATTAAATCCTTTAGCTTGCAAACCCTTTATACTGCAGCATGTGGTAGAGAAGTAGAAAGATTCCAGCCCATCCATCCCCTCTGCAGCAAGGTTCGCCCGCCCACCTCCCAGCACTGGTCACCTCTCCTCCCTCCTCTCCTCCTCCCTCTCCTCTGTCCCATCTGAAGCTGCCCTGCCTTGGCCCACATGTTCTTCCTTTGAGTACTCTCGCAAAGAAAAATGCTTCTCTTAAGATTTCAAGCTTTTTCTTCCTCCAAGGCTTTTGCTTCCAGGATGAACCATAGAATTCACCTGGGGATATTTCCTCATAAATTTTCTGAGCCAGATGACATCTGTCAGGGCCCTGGGGCACAGATTCTGAGGTGCAGCCTGCCTGCTGGAAGTTGTAAGTGTACATGTGCAGAGGGAGTTCAATATTTTAACAGGCCATGAAGCATGTCTTAAATTTGACAATTAGAAAAGAGACTATTTTTTTCTCTGGTGTTACTTCCCTGAGCTCAAGCAACTGCAGGGAGACCCACCGGAGCACACACCCCAACCAGGAATGGCCTAGGAAGTGAGCTGTTTTAGGATGGGGCAGGGTGGGTAGAGTCCTGCCCATGGTTTTGTCTTTTGCCATAGAAGACTCAGCTGTTCATGCTACAGTGTAAGGGCCACAGCAGCCACTCACTCATTAGTGTGTACTGACAGACAAACTGACTGACTAAATGAATAAATGATTACCAGAAGAGACAGCACCTTTGACAGTGGTTCCTCCAGGAAAGGGAGACAGGGGAAGCCTTTAGAGAAAAGTAGACCACGGTCCCAGGGGAGACCCATACATGGGACCAACACTTGGGATTCTACCCAACTTGCCAGTGCTCTCTGTCTAAAAAAATGTTGGAGAAGTCCTCAGTAGGCACAAGGGCTGAGAGCTGCGGAGAGGAAGAGGGAGGGAGGGTCGGACATGGGATGGGTGAGTCTCAATGGCCTCAGCGAGGGGGTGCCGGTGGATCTTTTCACCAGTCTCTGGCGAGGATGCGTGCTCCTGGGCATTTGGATACCTCCTGCTTGCCCCAGTGAAGCGCTGGCAGCCAGCAAGTCAGCTCAGGGTAAGTTTCAACTCTGCTGTTCACTTGCCTGTTACTGGACTCTGGGCCAAGTTTCTGAATTTACTGGGTGTTGGTTTCTTAACCTGTGAAATGGGTGGAGCCTATTATCCTATTATGCAGGAAGACTGGATCATTTATTCAATAGGCATTTGCTGGCACTAGTTATAGGTCACATTGTGCTAGGTTCTGAGGGGACAAAATGAGGCAGAACAGACAGTCTCTTCCCTTCAGGAAGAATTAGGAAATGCAGTACTCACATAATAGGTCTGCATTACATCTGCAAGAAATCCCATGGGTGGACACACAAGTTGCCACAGGGATCTGCAATGGGGCAATTGGACCTCGATTTGGAGGTGATGATAAAGGAAAGGAGGGGGTATGGGGCCACTGGGCCAAGCACATCCAAGGTAGAGGGCGGGCTTGTAGTATGGAGGCAGAGGATCTGAAGAGCAGATGCCAGGGAGCTACTGGCCATCCCCCACTCCTGTGGCTGCCAGCACCAGCGGGGCTGTACCCCAACCTGCTTCCCAGCTCAGCCTGAGCTCTGCCCTGCCCCCAACCTGTGAAGAAGCCTACTCCAGCCTAGCAGAGAGGCTCCCGGAAGCTTGTACATGAGGCTGAATGAGACCTCCCCAGTTCCAAATCTGACTGAGTCACAGGCTCTGTGACCTCGGGCAGTCACCTTCCTGCTCTGCGCCTGGGTTCCTACATCTAATACTGATATGACAATAAAAGTCACTGTCTCGTGGGGTTGTGAGGCTGAGTGGAGTTAAGAGATGCAGAACCCTCTGAACGCCGCTCACAGAGTGACTGCTAACAAGGGCTAGGTTCATTCATACCTGAGCTTTGGCCCTATCTGACTTAAGCTGTTCCTGGCCTGGGTCCACAGCTACACACCAGCTCAGTCCACGAGAGCCCTCCCCTGGTGATCCTCCCACGCCATGCACATCACTTCCACTCCTCCAGCCTGCACCACCAGCTGTGCTCATTCCCATCCCCCCACCCCAGCTAAGGCACACATGGAACTTTACATTCTTCCCTGCTGACGTTAAAGAATGAAAAATGCTAACTGCAACACTATACTTTAAGCAAATATATCATTTATCATTTCAGCATATCATCAGTGTGAAAATTTAATATATTGTACATTCTGTTTTTTTTTTTTTTTTTTTTTTTTTTTTTTTTTTTTTTTTTTTTTTTTTTCCCTTTTTTTTTTTTTTTTTTTTTTTTTTTTTTTTTTTTTTTTTTTTTTTTTGTAGTAAGTATCTATTGCCCAGTCTGTGTTTTATGCTATCATAACATGTCAACTTGGACTGGGCTCATATCCAGGGCTGGAGATTTCCACATAACCAATGGCTATTCTATTGGTCAACCCTGGGAGTCGTGAGGATGAGGACCACATCCACGTCTGTATCTCCAGGCAGCAGGTAGACTCTCAATGGATGCTCTCTGCACAAAGGAGCAGAATGGGCGTGCGGTCATCAGCGATGCTGGTGTGCAAAACCCCATCCTCTCTGAAGTGTTTACTGTTACCAAACACACAGCCTTTCATCAAGAAAAGCCATCAAAGGCTGGTTTCCAAGTGCCAAATGACATTTTCAGTGACAGCTGATGGAAGAGCTTAAGGTCTAGGGGTCCAAGGCAGCCCCACCGTGGAAAGTGTGAGTTGGGGGCACTTGGTGTAAAGGAGGCACTTGACCTGCCCTGGACTCAGGCTCTACAGGCAAGATTGGTCCAGAGGGGGAAGAAGGTGTCCCCAACAGGCCTCTCCCAGCTTCTTACAAGGACTGGGGGCGGTGAAAAGAGGGAAGAGTTTAATGCAAAAATATTTCTTTCCATGTTTTATTTCTCTTTTTATTCCTTCCTAGAGAACAGCAGAGAATGAACATAGATAACTCTTTATCTCTCAGAGACAATGAGGCTTGTGGGCATCTGCCAGAGAGCAAGAGGAGGGTTTTTTGGAGGATCAGACAGCTTTGCCACTTCCTAGAGAGTGACAGTGCCTTATCCGCTCAAGGTTAAGACAGCCTGTTAGAGGCAGGATTGGAGCCCAGGACTCTTGTTTTCTGTTCTAAGACCTGGGTTTTAAAAGATATTTCTTAGTAAAGAGGATAAATTGGAAATCCTGAGAGGAAGGCTCTAGTGTATCATGCAAAAAAAGATTCCAGAAATACAGTTAATTTTTCAGTAAGGTACTTGACAAAAATTGATTTTTCATCTTGCTACTTTGAAATTGAAGCTGGCTGTCCATAGTATAATCTGTCTCTCAGTTAAAGGAAAGAAGAAAGGAAGAAAAGAAAATTTTAAAATGAGGAAGAGAAGTCTCAGTGGATATTCTCAGGGAAATATAAATTAGTTGACATACAGCTGAGGGCTGATGAATAAACCTTCCCTGAATAATTCAAATAATTCATCCCCCCTCCAAAATAATGAACTAGTTTTGTATAGAACTGATTAAGAGTTTCCACTTCCAAAAAAAAAGTCAGGACTGTCAAACAATTTTTAGCCACTCTGGAAAATGTACAATGACTGGGCAAGTGACTCCATAGCAATTTTTCTCATATACCCACCCAAACTATTTGACCACTCAGTGCATATAAGATCTTGAAATTTATAAGCTAGCATTTATTAATTGTATAAAGTATTCATTTAATAAAAAAACCTTGTTTGAAAGAAAACACAGTTTTCATTTCCAAATGTATAGCACATTAGTGACACAAAAAAACCCCACACACTACATCTTAAAGCTCACAAAGGGACTCTTTCAGCTCCTGGTCTGTAACCCAGGGGCTCTGTGGCCCAGGCCAGGGCTTGCAGCCAGTGTCTGTGTGGCCTGCATCTGTTGCTGTGGCAACAGCAGGGAAGCCTGTACCCATACAGCAGCCACTTCATCACCTGGGCTTCCTAAGCTGGTCTTCCTCAGGTGGAACTCAGAGAGACTAAGGAGTCACTCACAGGCTGACTTTGAGCCTTACCATGAGTGCCATAACCTTGCTCCAGGAAAGAAGAGGGATTCTAGCCACACATGGATCACCAGCTCCAAGCTGTGCTCTTCTCAGGACCCTCAGGGAGGGAAGTCTTGCCAATAAAATGCCTCTGCTTGGAATTCTACGCAAAAAATTGGGTGTTTAGGGGCACTATTAGCCAGTCCCTTAACTTGGGGAGGATTCGCTGAAATCTTTGGGCAAAGTTACAGTTTGAAATCCACTGGAACATCCAAGATTTTAACACCAGGCTGTGATGGATATGGATATTTGCCACACGGAATTATTACCCCTGAGTTTTGGCATCGTACTAATGCTCTGGGACCTGGTTAAAATCTGGAAGTTTCCCTACCAAAACAAACAAACAAACAAAGACTTCACTGACACAAAGCTATTCCTAGCACCAAACCTTCTCAGGCTTTGGAGAGGAGGTGGACCACCTGCTCCCCTCCTTGCCCGTGGCTCACGATGAACTCAGTAGAGACTTCAGGAGTGCCAAGTCTTTGGAGGCAGAGCCTGGGGTGACTGCAAGTTTACATCTGAGTGTGGATGTCAGCAGATGCAAACGTAAGTGGCCCCCTTCGCGGGTGTAAGCGTGGCTCATGCATCCTGGCTTCTGTCTGAGTCATGCTGTTTCAGGCCCAGATCCTGGCAAGTTTTTGAGCAAGACTGGGATGATCTCAGAGTCAATGTTTTTCAAGTACATTAATGTTTTGGTGTTCTCTTCCTCTCCAGATGGCTCTCAAAAGCAGAGCTAGGGGCAGAAACGTGCTTAAGGGAGAGGTACAGCATTTAATTCCATCACTCACCAGAACAGAAAAAAAAAAAAAATACAGGGCCCAGGAGTGGACAATTTCCTTCTTTCTGGTTTGAAGAAGGAAAATTACTTGGGTCTCATATGATGGTAATAGTCAGCCATGAGATGTTCACAGGTTTAGAAAACAATACTTTTACAAAGAGGAGCTCTTGTTAAAAATTAATCCAAAGGTCCAAAAGGTATAAAGCATATTTATGCATGGGCCTTTTGTGTGCTGGCCCCTTGCTCTGTGCAGAGAAAGCTGAGGGAGGCAGGAGCTCCGGCACTACCCTGAAAATCATCCTAGGCTCCCTCTCTCATGATGCACCAAAAGCAAGGGCAGGGACAGACAAGGCAGCTAACCAGAGAGCCGATGCTGAGGAGGGGCTCCTAAGGGACCGTACAGAATTTCCCGGCCCTGGAGGGAAGTGCCGAGAGGAGGAAGGCAGGAAGGTTCAGGGCGGCCAGGCCTCCAAGGTGCTGCTCACTGCCTGCAGCAGGTAACTTTCCTACATTTCCTACCCCTTTTGTGCAAGGGGCCCTGTAAAGCGCACACCCACCCAACAACCGTTGGAGACAGAACTATTGTTTTCTCCATCTTGCAGAGATTATGTAACTTGCCCAAGGCTGCTTGATGAGTTGGTGTCTAGATTTGCTGGAGCTCCTTGTAACCCTGCAGACCAGGGAGGCACTTATTTTACTGAGCCATCTCCCTGGCCCCTGTGTAGGGATTCATGCAGATCAGATGGAACTGGGCCCTGCAAGGGTCCTGAGAGATGTGCCGAGGCTTCCTGAAGGATTCCACCTCATCCCTGAGGACTTCAGGGTTTCCCTCCTCTCTGCCACATGCCTTCAAGCAAGACAGAGGACAGCTGCTGTTAAGGGTTTGTTGCAGGACTGACATTGGGTATTTGTCCTTGTGACCTCCGAAGGGCATCGTGGTGACCGACTCTGCTCTTGAAAATGTCTAAACATCCTTGCTTTGAAGGGGTTTTTCTTGCTGTAAGAAGGAAGAAAGGGAATTTCAGGCAGCCCTAATGGCAAGCTGGCAGGTTTGAGAGACAAGCAGCACAAGGTGTGGGGAGAGAGGCTGACTGACTGGGGCTGAGGTGAAGTGTGTGTGTGTGCCGTGAAGAGCCGGCCCTCTTACAAGCCAGCTGTGCCAGGAAGTAGTGCTGAGGGCTCCTCCCTTCACCCCTGCCCCAGGAGCAAGAGGAGCGAGGTCGGTACTCAATCACCCTAACTACTGCCTGCAAACCTCTTAATTTAGATCTTATTTATAGCTACTGCATTCCTCATCAGGTTTAACCTTAATCTGTATTAATAATGGATCTTAAAAACCATCTTTAATGGCATTGACGCTAATTGTTTTCCATTGATAAAATGCTACTATATTGTTTTCAAAGTACTGCGCACTATTATCTTATTTTCTTTGCAGTCTCCCTAGGAAGACAAGTGTGTGAATATTGTAAGTTTTTAAAAAATAAGATCTGAAACATGCAGAGATTTCAGAGGGGGATTCTGGGTTGGGAGGCCTGGGATCTGGGCATAACTCTCCTGAATTCTAGATGACATTTGTTTTTTGGCTGTTTTCCAATCAACACAGCACACATGAAAACCAAATCAACACAAATCATCAAATACAGGCACAGAAGAGAGCAGGTCAACACTCGGAGCCAGATACATGAGTCCTAATTTCTCACTGTCTAGTACAGCTCTTATTTCTGATAAATGACTATGGAATTGGCTTGATTGTTTGCTTTGGTTCAACGGCAAGATTGCGAATATCTAGTTTTTCATTTTATTTTTATTGTAATACACGTTCATGCTACATAACAAGTACACTCCCTGTGGGCGCACACTGAATTCTTTCCCATCTTTCTTCCTTCCCTGGCCCACCATCACTTAGACACCTTCTCATTTACAAAAGATCTATCTCCCTGTTTTAAATAATCTCTTCTTTTGGCCTTTAATTGATTTTATACTTCATATTAAGGTGCATTAAATTTGATTATATTACATATGTATTTCTGTTAGGCGAGAAACCATGTGATACTTAAGCCTGTATATCTGATTTGTTTCACTATGGTCTCAAGGTGCTCCTGTTTCCTTATAAATGACTCAAATGTATCTTTTTAGTAGTATTCTGCTGCATATAAATGCCACATTTTGTTTCTCCGTTTGTCTGTGGAGGGACACACAGGCCATTTCCAAGACTTGGCTGCTATGAATTGTGCTGCCATAAACAGGCGTGTGTATACATCTCTATCACCTGAAGGCTTGAGCACCTAGACGGAGAATACCTGGGTGAAGCGGGATTTCTAGATTTACCTGTTTTAGAAATCTCCATAGCGATACCCACAGTAGTTGTACCAGTTTACACTCCTACTAACAATTTAGAAGGGTTTCTTTTCTCATAGCTTGTCCAGAATTTGTTCTTCTTTGATTTCTTGATGATAGTTATTTATTCTGGAACAAAATAGGATCTCAGTATTGCTTTTTCAAAATTATTTTTAATTATTTATTTATTCATTTTTTTAACTGTAGTTGGTATAGGGTTTCACTACGCAGCTCAGACTTGTAATGATCCTCCTGTGCCAGCCTCCCCCGCACTAGGCTCACAGGAGTGTGTTACCATGCCCAGCTTTGATGGCCAGCATGGCATTCTCTGGAATCTGGGGCAGGCGTGGCCTGCGGTACCAGGGATTGAAGCCGGGTCTGTGCACTTCCCAGGAAGGTGCATAGATAACTGAGCTATCTCTCCAGCGTCAGTACTGTTTTTTGAATATGCATTTCTGTAGTGGTCAGCAACGTTGAACATATTCTTTATGTATATATTGGCCATTTGTACTTTTTCCTTCTGAGAAGTGTTTGTTCACTTCAGCTGGCTACCTTTTTTATTGCTTCTTTTCTTTCGGGGATCAATTTTTTATGTGTCCTAACTATTTGCCTTAACTTCAAGGTATAGCTGGCAACTTTTTGTCCTAGTCTATAGGTTATCTTTTCATTATATTAGTTGTCTCTTTTTCTGTGCAGTTTCAAAACTTTCTATAATTTCATTTGTTGGTTCTTGATGTTCTTTCTAAAGTAATTGGGGTTCTATTCAGAAAATCTTTGTCTGTGCCCATGTCTTCAATAGTTCTGCCTAATTTATCTTCTAGCAGGTTAAGTATTTCAGTTTTAATATTTCGATCTTTAATCCATTTTATTTTAATGCAGTATACAGGGGAGAGATATGCATCTAGATTCAGTCTTTAGCTTGTGGACAGCCAGTGATCTCAACATCATTTACTGAAGAAGCTGTCTCTCTTCCAATGTATATTTTGGCTCCTTCATCAAAAATCACATGGCTGAGCACGTCTGGGGCTGTTTCCGTTTCCTCTATTCTGATCTATTAATTCGTGTCTTTTTTGCCAGTACCGAGTTGTTTTTTCACTGTATCTTCGTATATAATTAGAAATCTCGGATTTTGATGCTTCCTGTTTTGTTCCTGCCCAGGATAGCTATCGGTATTCTGAATCTCTTCTGATTTCTTATGAATTGTAGAATTATTATCTCTAGTTCTATGAGGAATACTGTTGGTCTTTTGTTTGGGATTAGATTACATTTATGAGTCCATTTTGAATGTATGACCTTTTAAAAATTTTATCTCCCTTCAGATATTCTGAGCATATTTCCCATTTTCAAGTAGACTTTCTCCCCACATATTCCATGTGTTTTCTCAAGTGCCTTGAGTTCCAGGTTTTCCTGCCCCTTACTGGCAGCCTTCACATTTTTACAGGGGTCTTAGGTATTCATGCCACAATGCATGGCAAGAGGATTAATTTTAGACACTGGTGCATGCCAGTTAGACTCACAAGGAGAAATACGAAAGGTTAGAGGTGACATTATCACCCTACACCTGCCCTGGGGTGATTCTGCTGGTGAGCAGAGCTGCCCTGTGTATAGGCTGGCCTCATCTTCCAGCTGTCCCTGGCACCCCAGCCCATAGAGGGGCTCAGCAATATGTGGGCCTTTGCCTTTTAGTGTGCAATTCCTTGGTTCTCAGCCTTGGAAAAGAAATAAAAGACTACCCAAGCTAGAGACATCTTCCACATTCTTGGTCCTTGGCTGACCACTTAATTATAAGATTCAGTCAGGCTAATTAAATATTAGGGACCTTGAAGGCATTAGATAATTAAAGGCCACCTCATGCTAAGTAAGTTCCAGGAAGGTGTGTTGTTTTTTGTTGTAGTCAGTAAAGGGGGCGTTCAGTCATACAATTCAAAAAGACCTTTGAGATCAGGGAAACTGGGAGAAAGAGAAGGATCAATCTTGGGTTGATGGAGCTACCTTCTTTTTAAGAGTCTAGGGAGGAAATAAATGATTATATCATGTTTCTCATCATATTCTATACTGAGACACAGCTAATAACAGCTGAACCGAGTTCTTTGAAGACTACATATGGTAAACCTATAGTGCATACTTTCAAAAAAGCTATTACTGTGACATAAGCATTGTTCATTATTCAGTTTAGTGCATAGAACTTTTACAATGCCTAAAACTATGCTCAGCGTTAAAGATTCCAATGGCATTCTACAATGGCTCTGTACAATCTTGGGGTTCTGATGACAAATGTAACCAAATCTGAAAAGAAATACCTCAGAAGACAAATGTCTTGCCCTTGGCCTGAGGTGTTGAGTTAAAGGTTGACATGTTGCTTGGAGAGGTGGTGACAAAATAGCCAGTGCCTCTGATAGTCTGTCCTACTCGTTTGGGGGGTCACTCTAGGGGATAAAAGGAAGGGGTTTCTTGGGTATACAGCTTACTGGAGAGACCAGATTAAATTATTGCAGTTAATTATATTTCATCTATATTTTGACCCATTTGACCATACTGAATATGGTCTGTGAGGATAAACGGTGATACAAGATTTTTTTAAAGTAAAGAAATAGAAGTCATGGGATGGGACAAGAAAGGTTTAGACATAGACATTTGCTAGTTTTAGCTTTTGTCACTGCAAATAGTTCCATATGGTTCACCTAGCCACTGCCTAGTGATAGACTCCCCAAACGCACAGCCAGCCGCACTTCAAGCCACGGTAGGACCCCTCGTTGTCTCCAGGGCACTGCAGAACTCATGCCACCCAGATATGCCAGGGAGCTAATATTCTGCAGGTAAATACTGGGTTGATACAAGATGATAGCAGTGAAAACACTCCTGATTCTCTCTCCTCATACCAGGCATGATAGTTGTTTATTATTATTATTATTAGATAATAATTTCTTTGAAGAGCACTCGGCCAAGTTTGATGACAAATGGTGTCCAGCTTGTTAAGACACTGCTCCGTGTACCTTCCTCATCCCCTTCTCTCGCCCAAGTCCTCCCCCTTATCTTCTTGACCTGCATTCCTTGCTATAAAAGAGAAACTTGTAAACACTTACAACAGGCTTTGTTTTCTCAGGATTCAGAGTAAGACTCAAAATTAAGAAGCTTCCTCAGAGGAGGTATGTGTGGGTCGTGCCCTAAATGTTTAGATTCTTTAGCAAAGGTGGGGAAGGAAGTGAATCTGTGCTTCATTACAGCTCAGGAACAGCTAGAACTTGGCCAACTCACTTTAGCCTGCCCATAAAATCAAAGTATATCTGTTTCTAAAAAGAACACAGCTTTTCCTTGTATGCAGTCTACACAGAAATCTCTCTGTGGCTCTTTAAAAGAGGATCTTCTGCGATGTAAAAAAACGCTCAACATTTTTTACTAATCTGATAATGGGTTTAGGGATCTGGTTCTCCTAATATCCTGTAGTGAGGTCTGAAAAGTTAGGAAGAAGGTACACCCTTGGAAGAACACAGTTTCTGAGAGAGCAGTAAAGGAGCCACGTGACTTTCCACAGGCCCTTCAGTCCTCTCAGCCACAAGCCCCTCGCCTGAACACTAAGTAGCGATTCTTCTTCACAGGCTGTGTGGTGAGTAGAAAAGCACATGCTTCGAGGGATGTAGTTACCCTACGCCATCATCGGGAACTGAGATTAATAATATCAGCAAGACTGAAAAGGTGGAAAGGGAAATTAGACAAGGAGGGAGGGAGGGAGGGAGGCTGGAGGGATTGCAATAAAAAAAAAAAGGAAAGAAACAAGCTGCAATGTGCACATGTACCAATTCTCCAAGATGCCTGTAAAATGCATGTATTGCAAATGTGTACTAATGAATAAAAATAAATTAAAAATTTAAACAGAGTGAATGTAGGCAAAGTGCCTTTAACAGAGGGCACTTCAGGTCTGTCTCCCTGGCAAAGAGAGACTTGGTATTTATTCCTTAATGTTGGCTAGCCCCTGGTATGATAAGACAGGATCTTTGCTGACTGTTCCCATCCCCCTCTACTTGAATGTCTAACACAAAGCAGCTACGCACACTAGGCACTGCTGACCAACTCCTTGCTTGGAGCAAGCTTGCTGTTAGGTTGCCTTGCTACTGTTTTAAGAACAACATGACTGAGATTCTGAAGGAACACTGTCATGCATGTAAATGATTCCTCCCCATTCTAAATAATAGCACAGATTTAAATGAAAATGGTGCATAAACATCCCTTCAAAATCTCATCTCAACCCTCTGTTCCTTTAACAGACCCTCAGTTTGCTGACTTGTAGCTGATTTTTGCTGAAACCTCAGAGTGGCAAATTACATCTACATCCCAAAGTGTCAGAGGTAAAAATCATGTGAGAGAAAGGAATAATTAAAGGCCAAAGAGGTAAACCCAGCCAGGAGTGCGACAGGGAAAACCTGAGCAAGACAATGATGTTCACAGACTTCCTTTTATTTCCTTGTGCTGATTAAACCAAAGGTCTTGGTTGTAAATTAGAAACTTGTTCGCTTGAAATATTAATCTGTGTCTTAAGAATAAAAAGTGTAGGGTTGATTGTGATAATTCAAGCTGTTGGCAAGTGCCCTTGGCAGAGTTGAATAAGGTTCTCAGACTCTTTGTGGAATATTCCTTAATGGTGGGAGGTCCCTGCCTCCAGTAGAGACCATTTGTCTGTGGATTTCTGAGCTTAGGAGGAGAAGGGAATATTTATCCATGCATCTTCCACCCATTTAATCCATCCATCCATCCATCCATCCATCCATCCATCCATCCATCCATCCATCATATGTTTACTGAACCCTTACTCAAGGGCCTACTGCCAGCACCACTTTTGCCCTACGTGATATACAAGGAGATAGACAAAGTTCCACTTATGGATAGAAAGTAAATGCATACATAGAGAGTTATAGAAAACACAGTAAAAAACGAGTTACCGATATTGATGTTCACTCTACCAAATTTCCTGAGCAAAGTACAAGAGGTCTAGGTTTCTGGGTGCTGAGGAAAGGGGCTTTGTCTTTCCTATAAGAGTGAGGAGACCTGTTGTCCTGTGGCTTCCACCATGAAATCCAGAACACAGGACATACTCAAAAAATACGCGTTTAATGACAAGAATCAATTATACTCAAGAGTAGAAAACAAACTAGATCCCCAAAAACAAATGAACCAAGAAAAAAAAAAAAAACTGGATGAATAAACTGAGTAAACACTTCTTGAATGAAGAAGTTCTCATGAGCAATTATCATTTACTAATTGATCTTAGTAAATGATAATTGCTCGTGAGAACTTAGGGAATGCAAATCAAAACAGCACTGAGGTTCCCTCTTACCCCAGTCCGAATAGCTCCCATCAAGGACCTAGAAACAGTAAATATTGGTGAAGGAGGGTGTGGTGAAAAAACACTTTTATATAATTGGTTGGAATGTAAACTAGTATAATGGCTATGGAAATCAGTACAGAGGTTCTCCAGAAATCTTACAATAGAAATTCCATTTGACCCATTTATACCTGCTCTGATATTTTCCCAAAATAGTTAAGGATAACATGCCTACTTAGGCAAGTGCAGGGACTAGGGTTCAATCCCCAGCACCAGGTGCTTTGCCGCCCCAGCCACTGAGACCAGCTCTATAATCTCAGTGCTGGGGAGGCTGAAAGCAGGAGGGTCACTGTGAGTCTGAGCTGCATAGTGAGACCCTGTACCTAATACATAAAGCATGTGTATATCTATATTTATAGTAGCACAGCTCAAAACTGCTAAACTGTGAAACCAGACTAGATGGTCAATCACAGACAAATGGATAAAAGATGTGGTATACTTAAAAAATAGAGTATTATTTAGTCATAAAAAGGATAAATGTAGATCAGTGTAGGAAAATGGTCAGAACATGAGACCATAATGTGAAATAAAAGAAATCAATGCAGAAGGCTATCACAGAGTTTCTTTTATACAGATGCCACCCCTCAAAATATAAGTGAGTTAAAGAGCAAGAAGAAATGGAGGCAGTGTGAAACAGAGATAGAGATTTCTTGGAGATGGTGAAGGGGAATAAGGGAGGGTGGAAGGGGGAAGAAGGGACATTGAAAATTATATAGATGTATCTCAACTTTGCAAAAATGAATGCAATTATTATGCAGCACAAACTTATACCATATTGAAAAAGAATAGAAGCCATATTTCATTTCACTTTCCATAGAATGCTACAGAAGATGTTTTAATTCACTCAACTAGAATTTTCTGGGACCCATTCATTTATTGACTAGTGTGCATGTCTTTTAGTGAACATGTCTACATGCTTCTGTTGGATAAACAACTAGGAATGAAAATGTTATGTCTATGTATTATCAAATAAAGCTTTATTTTCTTTCATACTTTTATTTAATTTTTTTTATACAGGGTCTTGCTACACAGTGCAGACTCTTAATGATCCTCCTGTCTCAGGCTCCCTGGGGCTGGGATTACAGGCATGCCTCACCATTCCCGGCTTCCAGGCCCCTACAGAGCAGTTCTAGAGATGGAACTCAGGTCCTTGCATGTGCCAGGCAGATGCTTAGAATGCTGAAGTATCTCCTCAGCCCCTAAATAGTTTTCTTAAGTGGAAATATGAGTTTCAGTTCCCATAAGCATAATAAAAGACTTCAAATTGCTGTATATTTCTTCAAAACTTATGGGAGTTCTTTTCTTTTTTTCTTTTTGTAGACATTTTGGTTGATGTTTAATGTAGCTCACTGTGGATTTAAAAGTTGCATTCCCTGATACCTAATAAAACTGAACACCTTTTCATATGTATACTGGTCATTCGAATAACTTCTTTCATAATAAAGTTTTGTGACTTGTGTGCTGTGTTTCTTGTATTCTCTGGCAGCAGAACAATGTCTGCCTGGTGGTAAGCACTCAAGGTAAGTGAATATTAATGCATAAGCAAATTCCATACTCTTGGCTATCATCTTCTTAATTATTTATAAATTAACTCATTTATGACTTAGCTGATAATTTTGCCATTTTGTAGACATAAAATCATGCTATAATATGTAAATTGTCCTTTTGCTAAAACTCATGAAAACAAATGGATAAGTTAAAATTTTTAAAAGTCTATTCACGTCTTTCTAAAGTCTCTCCCACGATGTCACTGGTGATACCTATTTAAATAAATTGTTCCCCTTGAAACATCCAAATGTTCTTGACACGTTACCTACAATCAATTCTGCTGTAAGCAAACCAGGGTGGAAGTAAGCTGGGGTTCAGGAGCCCTTCCACGTATGCTGGTTCTAGTGATGTGTCTACATCACTGCAGTGAGCAGCAGAGTGGGCAGGAGGCTGGAAGGGCGCCAGGCTGGAGGAACCCATGGGGACACCCAAGGACAGATTAACATTTGACTCTGGTTGTGACACACAGCGTGAGTTTCAGGATCTTCAGTGACCTATTGTGCTTTACTCTACAGATAAAAAGCCATAAGTGTATTAGGGACACATGAATTGAGGGGGGTTAAGACTCTGTAAAGTCTTATTAAATAAACAGGCTTTCAATGTCCTGCTACTCTCTCCCTAGATAAGCTTTGCTAGATGAATGCAGAGATGGAACAGCCCCAAGTACTAGAGAGTAATGAGGAAGCCTCGAGGCTTGGCTCCGCACATCGGCCATTAACACGAATGATCCTGGGCATCGCAGCTGGGTGGCTCTCCGTGGCACCTTTGCAAGGTGTGAGGTCTCCCCTGGTTGCTGAGCAGATGCTGCAGCCAGTGTCCAGCTGAGATGCTGCTCAGGGCACAGACTGCCCATTACCGGCAGGTGGGAAGCCGCAGCATCTTGCTCTGAAGCCCTGACCCTACATGCAACATGGTCCTCAGGGGGCCTCTCTTTCTGAACTGCTCTGAGCAAAGGGCAGTGGAGACAAGCACCTTCCCGGAATGAGTAGGTGGCAGGCCCCTGGGCCTGGTGGCAACTGATGCCATGCTGGTGGTTGTGGTAGTGTGGCTGCTGGGGAGGGGTGACTTACACACAGGCCCGCGAAGAGGAGGGACTTTAAGTTCAACCCCGGTTCGAGTAGGAAAGGATCCTTTCTTTACAGGGAGATAAAAAGCCCCTTCCCATTTCGATGGGGTGAGAGAATGGGTAGAGACGAAGTGATGGGTATGAAGCTCATGCGGCCCACAGAGCATTCAGTTAGAGACAGGCTGCCAAGCCTTCCAGGGTACTGGGCTGAGCAAAGCCCTGGAACTATAGATGTCTTTAAACTGCATTGAGTCAGTGCTCTAGCAAAGGCCAGACCCTCTGCAGTGGTATAATGATCTCCAGGCAGGAAGAGAAGCCCAGGGTAGTCATCATGAGGGTGGAGAATCCTGCAATGTCAGGGCTGGTGCCCAGGCACAAGGACTCCCTGCTGGGTGCTTGGGGAAGGTTCCTTGCCAGCCCCTTCATGCACAAAAGTGGAGTGAGTGGGTGTGATGTGCTGTCTGAACACATTCGATCTCCCCACACCTGTGAGACAAATGTCACCTGACAGGTTGGGCAGCTGAAGCACAGTGAACTCAGGCCATGCAGCGAGTAGGTGTAATTCAAACCCATGATGCCATTTCTCAGTACCTATGGCAGCAAGTAAGGCTTCCATTCCTGACCAAGCACGCCAGAGGGCACGGCATCTTATTCCGAGGAGTCCTGACTTCTAGAACTCCCCCCCCCCCCCAGGACAAGCTGGAATTCATTAAGCCAAGACTCCGATCTCCAGTATGAGATAAAACAAGGTGCAAATAAGAAAAATGATGTAACAATGCAATTTAGTGATTATAATGCACAAATCAGGTACTTTCTACCTCCATCTAATGCTCATGTAACCCATTTTATAGATGAGGCTTGAGGGCTTGGAGAGGCTGGGTAATAGCAGTAAGTTCCTACTGCCAGAGGATAGTTATGGTAACATATGAGCTTCAGGTTTTCTGCTCAGAATCTATGCTCTTGCTCTGGCATACTCTTGTTTATCCTCATAAGGCTTTGTTTTCCCCAGGCATGCCACATGTACAACTGGCCTTCCTTTTCCAGGACCATTTAAATATGAAACCTCGTCCATCCCCTGAGAAAAGAGACTGCCACCTTCAGAGTGCTGCTCGGAAATCCTATGTGCTAGCTTATGCCCGTCCCTAGCACCATACTCACGACACCCTTTGCTAGTCCTTGGTATTCCCATTCACACAAAAAGTAGAATAAAAATCAACTTTCTGCTTTACTTACTTGTTCAAATGATCTGGTTTTGTTTTGTTTTGTTTGTGGTGCTGGAGATCACATGCACAGTGACCTACATCCCAAGCCTTATCATGTTTTAAAAAGACATGGTCTCACCAAGTTGTTAAGGTACCCATGCTGGGTATGGAGCAGCTGAATTCATGTAACATGAATTTAGCAGTGGAGTGGCGCTTGTTCCATGCACATACTTACCTATCTGCTATCTATCATCTTTCTGTCACCTGTTGTCTACTACCCATGTGTTATGTCTGTCCACTATCTCCTATACCATCTGTCTTTAGTAATGTGTGTACGTGTGCACATATGTACAATGTGTGTACGTGTGCACAGACGTACAATGTGCGTACGTGTGCACAGATTTTAACTGACACAGTAAAATGCTTCTATGGATTGGATATTCTCCTGGCGCTACCTTAATACTCTTTTTTTCATTATTACTGCATCATTAAATCCTTTCAGTCTCCCACCAGGAATGTATAATTATCCTATGGAGGTCAGAGAAGTGCAGTGCCTCAGTCAGGGTCACACGAATAGTAAGGGACAGAGCTTAGCTTCAAACTCAGCATCTCAGATTCCAAAGCCTAGGCACATACCTTTCATTGGCCCAAAATGAAGATTGGTCCTTGAAATATAAATTTGCTTATTTTATTTTTTTATGTGTTTGGTACAGGGCTTCCTTATCACTACAGCTTGGACTTGTAGTGATTTTCCTGTTTTCAGCCTTCCTAGTGCTGGGATTATAGGTGTGCGCCACCACACCTGGTCTCAGGGGCCTGTTCAGCGGGGCCCGGAGGTAGGACCAGTGTGGCCTACAAATTTGCTTATTTTAGACCTGATTTTGTTTAGGACTTAGTGAAGAAGAAGCAGCTGAGTGAAAGAGTGACTTCACAGGGCAGAGAGTGAACGCAGTCAAGTTCTGTGTTTAATTCCACTAAAGAATTCTTTTTCACTTCTGTGCTCTCAATGTGACATAATTTTGCTAGAGAGGACAGAGGTTTTTTTTTTTAATATTCTGAAATAAACCTGAAGGTATGTTTTACTCTTGATTTATAAGGTTCATTTTTTTCATCTGTTTCCAGATGGAAAAATAGGTGGATGATATCAACTAATTTGTTAAGTAAGTCCAGTCCCCATTCACATTTATATGCCATTATGGGTTCACTTTTTATGGGAGTCTAGATAATAGGTGTAAGAGTTTCTCTTTGCTTTTTGCCCACTTAGCTATATAGCCTTGTTGTATTTGTGACTGTAATAAAACCTTCAGGTTTGCAGCCCAGTTAACGGCAGCAGACCACAGGGGATTGGCAGCAAGTTCTCCGTTTGGGAGGCCTCTTAAGCAGAAGGAGAGGCTTACTTAGCATCTAGCCCTGCCTGTGCTTCCTGGCAAGGAAACGGATTTAGGCCTTCCTACTGGGCAAGGGAGACCTCCTGGCTGAAGAGAAACCAGATGTGCAAACACGAGGAGGAGTCTAGCACTGTCCTCCGTCTCTACCTTCGGACACCAAAGTCAGGACTGTGTTGGAGCAGATGGCCACTCATCCCCACTGTTAAGGAGGAGGAAGGCCAGCCTGTGACTGTGTCTTTAATTAGCTTAGACTATGATAAGGAAATTGACTGGAAACAGATTCGGCTATTGATAAGCAAATGGCCAAATGCCTGCAGGATTCAAAGTAATTACCAATAAATATTGGAAACCTGTGGTGCAAATGAGTGATGTTTCCTGAGATCTCATGGAAGCGCCAATTTAAGATATAACTTCTGGTCATTGTCCCATCCCTAATTATGGCTCATGCCATCAGCTTCACAGCCATTGTCCTGAGCTCACTTCTGCAGGCCCCATGACCATCTGAATAAAGTCATTCTCTGTTTATAAGGGAGGGAGATCTTATCAGGCTTTCTTTGATATTTTTATCACATCCCAGTATACTTATAATTAATATTATAAAACTTTACACAAAATGGAAAACTTATTTAATATCCTATCATTCATTTTGTTTGCTCTATTCTTCTTTTGCATTGATTCACATGGTGTGTTCCACAATTCACTAGTACAGTGATGGCATTTACAGTAACAATCATACAATAATTTAAGAAGGTTTTAAAGTTAGTCTTACATATTTATGCACATATTTACCATTTCCACTACTCTTCTTTCCTCACCATGGGTTTTTACTTCAATATCAGTTCTTTTCTACCTGAAAGACATTCTGTCATTCCTTTGTCTTTTGTCTCCAAAGCTTCCAGTAAAATGTTGGTTGTTATTCACATTCTTCTTCTCCATATGCAATGTATTCTTTAGTCTCAGTGATTTCAAGTTTTTCTTTCATTTTTGATTTTTGAATGTTAAGAATAACATGAATAAGGCTTGCTTTCTTTGTATTTATTCAACCTGGAGCTTCCCAATCTCATTCAATCTTTACAGTGTTATTTTTCACTGTATTTGAAAAAATTTTCTGTCATTACTGCTCATTCAATTCTTTTGTGACTCACATATCTCCTTTTGTCTTGAGTGATTTTAAAGATTTTTCTTTTCTGTTTTAAACCTTTGTCTTTCCTTTAGATATTGTCTTTGCACTCTAGTTTACATTTATGTAGTTTCCAACTCTAAGTTCTTTCCTTAAGTTCCTTTACTAGACAATGTTTACCTTTTAAATTTTGAAACATATTTCATTCAGCGACCTTGAACTTACTCTCTGCTAATTTCGTTGTGTCATCACAGTATCCATTTCTCTTAATTTATTTTATTGGACTTTTTTATTTTCCTGTTTTCTCATGTCTAAAATTTTTGTTACACATGGGATGCTGTGAGTGATATATAATACAGACTCCAGGATCTGTCTTTATTCTCTGAGCTTGGTGATTTTTGTGAAGTTACTGGATAATCACTTGCACCTGTGGATGTTTGCCTTTCTGTCTTGTGAGGGTAAGTTTACAAGGCTTTGTTTGGGTTTCTCCTTAGTTTTGGGTCAGTCCTTTAATCCTGGCATGTTGTCTTGAGACACGTCTCTTCTGACATTTCATTGGAAAACTCCCAGTGTTTGCCTAACACTCTTTACTTGGAGGGATTCCAGAACTTGGCTTTTTGCAGCTAAAACAGTGGCTAAAATAGCTGCTCAGCGTATTCCCTATATTTTCTAATAGAGCTTTTCACTGGGTTCTTAGAGTTTTCCCTATGCTTACACAGTCTAGGGTACAAAGATCTGAAGGACTTAAGAGGAGTTTGTGTCCAGTGTTTGGGCTTCCTTTCATTGGAAAGGAACTCAACAGCTTCTCTATCATTTCTGGTATTACCTGTCATTTTGTAGCAATTGCAGCCCTGCCTATTGCCTTTAATTTCTCCATCTCACAGAAAGAATGTGGCTTCTTCCCTTGTTTATTCTTTCTATTTCTTTTTTTTTTTTTCAGTTCTTACTTTTAACAGTTTCACTGAGGTGCAATTTAACACATCATAAAATTCACTCTTGGTAGATGTGCAACCCAACAGTTTTTAAACATTTATTAAGTTGCGCAGCTAAAAATCATGACGCAGTTTTAGAACACTTCCCAAAATATCTATGTCCATTTCCAGTTGATGTTTGCCATGCTCTGAAGCCCAAGGCACCATGGACAAGCACTGTCTCTATAAACTTGCCTTTTATGGACATTTTATGCAAATGAAATTATACAACATGTTGTCATTGTGTCTAGGTTCTTCCATAGTGTCTTCGAGACTCAACCACATTGTTACGTGACTTAATATTCCATTCATTTTTTATTGTTGAGCAGCATTCCATGTACAGATATGCAACCATTTATTCATAGCTGAGCTTGTTGTTTTCTGGAAGCTGTCTTTTGCAGTATTTCCCAGATGATACTTAGTCCCACTCCTACTGGTGGGATGAGGGACTGGTATTTGGGTACTGAGTGTAAAAAATCACCTAATTCCATTTAGATAATTTTTAAAAATTAAGAAGCTTTATGGGACACATATTTGTGTTAGGCATTGGATTAAAATCAAAGAATAGCTTACAAGTGACATTCCAGTGTAGTGGTAGAGACAAGTCAGTGAACAGACAAGTATAATGAAGTATGGAAAGTACAGTGATAAACTCTTCTTTGTCCCTACCCTTCATGGAAGTAAAGTCATTTCCCTATTGAGAAGAAATTATGGGAAAGTCTTTATCAAAGATGTGACCCTTGAATATCGCATTGAAAGACGCATAGATAACCGGCCAGGCAGACAGTGGAAATGACTCTTCTGGCCATCCCCCACTGTCTTTTACCCTCAGGGTGGACAGACAGGTTTGAGTTCATACTGCTGTCCAGTGTTGCTCACAGGCATAGTGTGCTATTAGGTAGCATCTGTGCTAACTGCTATTAGATATTCATGGTAGCAACCATCCTGTGGATTTCTACTTGGACCAACAAATGAAGAAATACAGTAAAGGTCTGATGGATACCCAGGTTCTGCCAAGCTAGGTAAATTTAGTAAAATTTGAAAAACAAGTAAGTGAAAAGGAAAACAATATAAAGCTTTAGAGAATAGTGAACTTGATCTAATACCTCTAGAAAATTACTTTTTTTTCTGTCTTAATTTCAATCTTTATAAAATGGAGTTCAAATCTGCTTTCAAATTAACCACGGGATTTAGACATAAATCAAGACTTTAAGGATTAGAACCCAACAGCCTCTCAAAAAGTGTGCATTCCACACCCCTCCCAATGGGTGATAGGTTACCAATTGCTCACCATTCTTATACCAAAGGCCCCAAGGAGTTAACTCAATGACAAGGATTGTCTTTTGACTTATATTTCTTTAGCCTCAAAAAAGCTACCACCTTCTAAGTAGCCAAGGGATGCAGTGGCTGCTTCATAATGAGACCTTGCTAGTTTCTAAATATTCACTGACTGTCAAGGTGATAGAGGAGGTTCATTATTTAGAGGTATAATTAAAGGGCACTTCCTTTAGCTAAACTAATGAGCAGTAAGTGCAGCAATATTTGCATGTTTAGACATTAAGGATGGAAACAGATGACTGGTGCGAGATGGGGAGGAAGCAGGGAAGGTAGAACAAATTAACCTTGTGGCTGGGCCTCCTGGTGACTGATTTTCAAGTCTTCCCTAAAGGAGCGGTCATTGTTGGGAAGAGCCTCACTGTCTTCTCTTGTTGGAGGGAAAGGATGGCTGTCTCAGCACTCTGACTCTGAAGCAAGCTGCTCTTTGCTTCAAACATGATTACTGCTAAGGCTGAGCTTGGAGTCGGTTCTTAGGTGGACATCTGTGCTGCACACTTAGGCGCTAGCACAGATAGAGTCCCATTAGTGTTATTTTGAAGCGTTGCAAAGGTTGTGAGTTCTCCCATGTCAAGAATGGTTCCCTTTGCTCCTTTTGTATCTGTGCTTTTCAAGGTTACATTCAGGGTTCTTCTGCTGGTCAAATCAGAGCTGTGCAAAGTGCTTTGCTGGTTCTTGCTCTTCATTCCCAACATTGCTGTTATATCTCCACTACAAGACTTTTCCTAATATTGACAGCTAGTGTCCAAAACCACAGAAGAATAAAGACTAACTCCAGGTTCCTTCACTGCCTAGTGACCAGTGCCTGATCCCATGTCTCCTAAATACAGAGGATTAGTGTGAGAATTGAGCACATGATATTAGGATTTTGTTTTGCTAATGTCTTGCCTTGCAGTGTAGGAGTGACCCAGGAAAATATCTTCTAGGTAACAGAGGCAAACACTGGGGTTCCCCATCAAGGAGTTGTCTCCCTCCCAACCTGCTGGTACCATTCCCTAAAAGGAACTGAAGACAAAGGAGCAAGGCATCTCCAGGGCAGTGACCAAAGGGATGTTGTTTCCAGTGGGACCACCCCAGGGCGCTGGCATCTCAATTCATTATTGAAAAGAGTATTTCCTTTACTGGGCATCTTTAATTATGTTGACTCTTTTTTTTCTCTTTTAACAGAATGTAACATTCTTTTTAGTGTTGACATTATTTCCTGCTTTTTAACACGTACTTTAAATGTGTATTAAGGGATGTCACCTGAAAACATGCACTCTTTGCCTCTGGGCAAATGTACAAGCTAAAACACAAATAAGGACTTCACAAGAGCAAAAGGAATGGCTGAGCAGGAGCTTGTCAGCAGAAGGGAAATGGAGAAGGTCCAGGTCTGCCAACAAAGGTAGAAAGGACATAGTGTAATGAGCACTTCTGATATAGGGCAGCTAACAGGTATACAGCGTTAGACTTCTGTTTGGTTTTTTGGCATGGCAGAGAAGCAGAAATAAAAGAAGATTCTGTGTGGGGGGGGTTAATTGATTTTGAAGACACAGAGAGGACTGCAAGGACATAGGAGGGATCCTCTGACCTGAGACAAAGGGGGTTGAGATTTTTATGGACTTTTTCTAGGGGTGGAGTTTGATGGGTGGGCTCAGTGACAGGTAAGAGCTGATTGGGGGCTCATTTGTGGCACGGAAAGGTATGGCGAAGTTGTATTCAGGGCTGGGGTGGGGTGCAGGAGGAGGGGGTCTCTGGGAGGATAAGCTGTTGTTTTGGGGATTTAGCTGTGTTGAGTCAGGGCCATAATAGGGCAAGGACAGTGTGGCAGGGAAAAGAATGCACTATAGTAACTGTGCTCTGAAGAAATATCATAGAAAATCATCTAGAAGAATGCAAATGCAAGAAAGCCCCATGAAACTGGCTCTTTGAGTAAATGGCGCAGTCTATACTGATGCATTTGGCTATGGGAGCCATCACTAGATTGTATCAGTTGGGTCCCTAAGAAGAGGCAAAGGGAATTAGGTACTTAGCAGATTGTCCCATTGCTTAGTTCTACAGCAAAGTTCCACGGGCATTTGGCAGTACTGCTCTGCACTCCACTAAGCTGGTTTCACTTTGTTATTCGCTTCTCTTCGTGGTTTGGTGACTCCTTCCCTCTGGACCTGGTTCTACCTGTAGAGCTGTGTGGGCATTGCCAGGAATCATAGTAGTCAACCGCCCATCCGAAGCTCCACTGATGCCCAGAGCTGACTAGAGCTCGCGTGAGTGATTCCAGGAAGAAGGGAAGATGCAGTAGGAGGCTGGGCCAGGTGTGGACACATGAAGGCATTGCTGAAGTCACTGCCATGGCAGGGAGCTTCTTCCACTGAGACCCTTGAGAAAATGCAAGACGCTGACCAGAATAGCTCTCCCCCTCCAGGACTGGCTTCTCCTGCTATGCTTTGGGATGAGGCACACTCCAAGGAGTACTACGACTGCCAAATTTGGGGGCCATGCTGACTGCAGCCAAGCAGGCTCCTGCCACTTCGGTGGAGACCCTAGGGTCACAAGCAGAAAAGCACGGTGGTGTGTGGTGTGCACTGCACAAGGGTCTATGTAGCTCAAGTGGGTTTCTGTGCTTCAGGGGAAAAGCAGATATTATTTATAGAATTTAATGCTCATATTGCTTTGGTTCACTTTAAGCTTCCAGAGAGAAGCTTTTTCTGTCAAGAAAAAGAGGATTTTCTAAGTTTGGTTTAGCATTTCCAGCCTCAAGTGCAGGGAACACAGATATTCCACCTAAAAGGCAAGGTTGAGTTTAGCATTTCCAGTATCAAATATAGAGCACAGAGTGATTTTTCCCTTAAAGGCAAAAGTTTGCTTTTTCTCTTCTGGTTGATGGCGATGCAGGAAGAGACAGCCAAAGTCTGCCCTCTGGGCACCTCGCCCTGAGGCTGGTGAGGAAGCGGCCAAGTGAAAAGCCAGGAGCAAGCTGCGAATGGGTCATCATCAGGCAGCCTCCTCTGTCTTTGGTGCTGGGGTTACTCCTTGAAGGGGAGGAGCTGTTTGGAGACCAGTGGTTGGAATACATTATAGAGGAAACTATATGGCTCTACTTGGTGGCCTTAGGTCACCTCAGTGAAGTGTGTGGAGAGGAGATGTGGCATGATTTATGAACCCGAGCCCTCTCCAAGGCTCATGAATGATATATTAGTTGCTTTTTGCTGCTGTAACAAATGACCACAAACTTTGTAGCTTAAAACAACACAGACGTATTATCTTATAGTTTTGGAGGTCAGACGTCTAAAATGAGTTCCACTGGATTCAAATCAGGGTATCACCAGGACCACATTCCTCCTGGGGATGCTAAGGAAGAATCATTTTCTTCCCTTCTCCAGTTTCTAGAGACTACCACATTCTTCGGCTCATGGCTTCCCATCACTTTCTCTTGTACCATACCACACTGGGCCTCCACGTCTACTTCCATCTTTAGTTCTTCTCCTCCGCTAGCCCTCCTGCTGCCTTCTGTCTTGTAAAGTTGCTTGTCCTCACACCTGACCTATAAGAATGTGCCAGACTAATTTCTCCATCTTAAGACCCTCCACTAATCACCTCGGTAAACAACTTTTCGCCATGCAAGACAACTTATTCACAGGTTCCAGAGATTATGAGGCACACATTTGGGAGGACATAATTCTGTCTGTCACCAGTGGCTCACAGGGAGCCCAGAGGGGCCAGGTGGCATGCATGGCATAGAAGTGTGAGGGGAAGTTGTGCATGCACTGGAGACTCTGAGCCTTGTGAAAGGCTGAGTAGAAGGGGCTGCCACAAGAAGTGAACGTAACTTAGGCAGTGGGCTATGGTGGTGGTGCCAGCGCTAGCCCTCAAAGAAAGCAGTATGTGTGGGTCATGTCAGCAGCCACCTTTCCAGAGAGCAGACCAAGTCCCTGCAAGTCTTTGTCTGCGAAGGCCTTGAGATGTGTCCCTTGGGAGCCTGAGGGCCTGTCTCTTCCAACAACATGAAGCTATGGAAACCACCTTTTCTTACTGGACTAGAAGCTCAGAGGGAAGAGGGAAGGGCTCTGAGAGGACTGGAGATCCCCACCCCCATGTGCATTAAGAAGATGTAAACAACCTAGGTTTTCCTTGCACATGCAAATGAGTATCATTGTATTTGGGCTCTCCTCACATTCGTTATTAACTCAAACATTGTTCAAGTTGAAATTTTAGGAAAAGTCATTTGGGATTCTGCTTAGAACAGAAAAGGGGGGTCCTGAGTTCACTTCCCCCTCTGTTCAGAACACATAATCCTGAAGGAAATCAAGTCTTTCCAGAGACAGTCGACAGGCAGGGACTCTGAGAAGGGTGGCTGTGTCACATAAGAAGAAACATAGCCAGCCTACTTGAATTCGTTTTTAACAGCAGAATTAGAGTGCTGACAGTGCCCAATTATTTTGCACATTAAGGCGACTGGTCTGCACTGGACTGACCACTCTCTAATTAACTCCTTGGCACTTGGCTATAATAATGATTGAACTAACCTGCTTGGCTCCCAGGGTCACTGAATGAGCAGATGCAAGGAAACTGCCTGCCCTCCTTCTAATATTCTGGGTTTTGTTTTGCTGTTTTGTCTCTCCAAGAAGAAAGGGTTTGCTCACTTTTATCTTGTGGGAGCTTTAGAATTCTGAGTGAATAGAAAAGGCTGGACAGGCAAAGGCTTTGGCCTGAGAAAAATGTACTCAAATCATGGCTCAGGGAAAAGTTGGGCTGATGGCCTACTTTGTCCTTTGTGGAGAAGGAGGAAGACCACCTGGATGGAAAGGACTCTGCACACACACCTGCTCCTTCCCTCAGGGTGTGGGGCCTTCAGGACAAGACAAAGGATTCAACATTTTCTATGGGGTGGGCCCAGGCTGGGAGAAGGTGAAGCATTAGCCAAACAGAAGTGAGCCCCTGGTAGGAAGATCCAACTTTCTCAGGTTATTTCATGGTCTTCTTACATCAAAGAAAAGTTTATTCGGGGCTAGCAAAATAGCTCAGCGGACTAAGTGCCTGCTTAGGCAAACACAGGAACCAGGTTCGCTCCCTTGGGTGTGCTGAGACAACAACCAAGCCCAGCTGTAGTGGTGCACACCTGTAATCCCAGCGCTCGGGAGGCTGACAGCGGGAGGATCATAGGAGTCTGAGCTGCCTATGTGATGCCTCGCACACAGTGAGACCCTGTACCAAATACATAAAATTAAAAATAAAATAGCTTATTCCATCAGTAGTTCTCAAGTGCAGACCGTAGCATAAAGAGGAATTACAATGTATGCACCTTGCACGACACCAAAACATTACGAAAACATTTAGCAATGTATTAATTTATCTAATCTGTCCTGTTAATTTGTCTTGAAAGTGTCTCATTGCTATTTGTGCTTCAATAAAAATAATAATAAAAAAGAATGCAAATGTCTTAATGTAATCATATACTTTAATATAAATATAAATATTAATATTTAAATCAAAACTGTGACAAATAATATTCTCCTATTTACCTATGTCAAAGTTACATTCATTTTTCCCTAAGTTTCTGATGCTTTCTATACATTAATAAATTGGTAATATCAATGGAAAAAAAAGGAGGAATTACAAAATTTTAGCTGGGTGCAATGTTATTATTTTTATGAGAAAATATTAAAACTTGAGATGTTCACAGGAAAAGCTGAATTCCAACTTTTGCACAATTGGAAGCGCAGCCCCGGCCCTGGGTTTCTGTGAGACCTAGGAATGGGGTAGCTGAATCTTTAATTCACCTGGCTAGGTGTGGGGTGGCACTAGGTAGGTCTCTCCGCTCCTTCTTGCTGTGTCTCCTTTAGGGGCCCAAAAGTGACTAGAGCCAGGCTCCTGAAGGACAGTGAGACTGAGGATGCATTAGTGGGGTATGAGTGGGACACAACCGTGCGCTTGCCCAGGGCTCAGCCATGCTTTCTCCTTTGCCAGGGCCTGTGGTGCATTCTGGCACCAAGAGGACAGCAGCCACCTAGCCGAGTCTGACTTCTGCATCTGTGCTTATTGTAATTTCTCAGAGATGCATTTTTGTCCCCCTGTGAACGGGAGACACCTGTGCTTTTGCTGGTTGATTGAGGCTGTCACTCAAGCTGCATCTTCCGCCAAATGGGAAATGCTATTAAACACCAGCAGGGTTCTATCCCAGCACTAACAGGTCCAAAGGAGAGATCATTAGAATTTCTACCACTGAATCAACTATCCCCAAATCGTATTAAACCCAGGAAGGGCTATGGATTCATAAGCCTTTCCTGCCGTGATGGCAGCAGAATGATCTCCTTTGCTCTTGTCTGGGTGTACACATGACTAATTGCAGGCTTAAGGGATTTGCATTAGCAGATCTGAAGTAGAGATCCTGCAGGAATGATGTTCTTCGTGCCTTACAGTCATTCTAGTGAGATGCACTGGATCATCAGAGGCATTTCCTGGGGCTGCCTGATGTTGGATGGACTCAGCTATTCTGTGGACCCAGGCAAGTGCCTCCCCAAGTGTGGAATCACAGGGCTGAAACCGCACAGCAGCTCCGGGACACTGCTTCACTCACTGGACCACTGCAGAAAGCTGTATGGAAATAATCCCCTACCTGTGCTTGGTTTCAAGGATGTGAGGAACTGACTGTGCAAACTCGTGAGCAGTGCTGGGGTCCCTGGCATGGTTGTAGGAACAGGAAGTGAGGGAGTGTTTCTGCAGCCCTTTTTACTGGTTATGTAACCAGTGTGTATGGCTTGAGTTATATTTGTCTAAATTTGATAAATGCCATACTAGCGTTCTTCACATTTGCTCATCCTGAGCAGGCACACTCTCCTTCCTAGTGAATAACAGATTCTTTAATTGTGGCTCATTCATTTGGAGATAAAGAATCAACTCAATCACATAAAAAGATACCTTTGATTTTATTCTCATCAGCTGCCCCACACTTTGAGTCCCAACACTTTCAAAAGTGCTTCCTTGCACCCCAGGACTGTCCCTGGTCCTCCAACAATGCTCTGCTCTCTTGGCTGCCTGGTCCTCTGCTGGAAAGCTCTGCATTCCATCCAGGTATGCCCCCTAAGGCTTTCCTTTGCATCTCTGCTCTGCTACACCTTTCCACCATCATGTCTTTGCCTTGGAGACAGCTGACCATGGCCTGAATATCCTTAAAATGTGAGCCCTTACACCTAGATCTCTATCAGGTGCCTCTGCACAGGTTTCTAGGCCTTGTCCCTGCCTTCGACCCCAGCATCTATTGCAGAACCTGTAAGCTGTGTATGTTTCCTTAATCCCTGGATACTTCTAGAGACTAGACTCCTATTTCTTCTGCTGATTCCAGGTTCCCAGTGCAAAGACTCACTTGTCCCTAGAGTAAACTGCTGACTAGAGAAATAAATAAGCATCACCGGGCACCAAGACATATGATGACTCTGAAATTTCCAGGTGGACCAGGAGCTTAAATATACAGAGCTCCCTCGACTAAGTCCTTTGGGGTCAAAGGACTGCTCTGGACTTTCTACAGAAAACACAGCTCAAACTCTGAAATAAGATATCAAGACCAAAGATAAACAGTATTTGAGAGATGGAAAGTAAACAATGGCAATGTTTTGAAATCCTCAGTCAAATGAATCAAAAGTAGATAGATCAGAAACCAGAAGGCAGACTCTTGGAAATGGGTAAGGAGACCAGGGGAGGGGGCAGGATGGGCTTACGGTTAGCCAGAGCCACACACAGCATACATGCCTAGAATTCCAGCACTCTGGAATTCTCATGGAGGCTGAGTCATGAGAATAACAAGTTGGAGCCCAGACTGGGCAACTTTCCAACTTGGCAAGGCTGTCACTAAAAGTTTTTTAGAGAGAACTGGAGACAGTTGCTCAGTATGAAGGTCCTGGCTGCACTCCCAGTACTCCAAAGAACAAAACAAAAGCAATTATGAAGAAAAGCAATTATGTCATGTGCATCACCCTGTACCAATTTTCCCTAACTAACATTACTGTTTTGTAGTACAAATATGCACTTAAGAAAAAGAAAAAGGGAAAAAAATTCATTAAAAACTATGATGGTTTTAAAAAGATCCCTAGATTTTTTTCCCTCATGATGGCTAAGGTGGTTTGCTAACTTGATTACCTTGGGAGCCATTCAGAGGACGGATGGAGCACACTTCTGCGTGGCCCTGGGCGTCTGGCTCGGGACTTCCACTCTTTGCTGTCTGCCACTGGCACTGTCCCAGTGCTCTGCTTCCTCGTCACCAGGAACTAAGCAAGCCTGCTGTGCCACGCCCTCCCACCATCATATCTTGGCACTGGAGACAGCTGGCCATGGCCTGAATCTCCTTATAGTGTGCGGCTTTACATTGTGGGTACCGGGTATGTTGCCCCAGCAACAAAAAAGCGAACTAGTAATGTATGTGACTCCCTCCTGCCCTGCCTTAATTTTATCTCTCTTTTCTCTTGACCTCCATGTTTATTTACTGTTAGGCTAAGTAGGTATTAAGCACAGGCTCGTGAGTACCACATGCACTGAATGTCTGGGCATGAGTAAAATGCAGGCCTACCCCTGGAGTTCATTAAGCAGAGAGACAGATGACTGTAGTAGAGTAATGACTGGGATGGAGTTCTGCACGGAGTTTGAGGAGTAGAGGAAAAAGGAAAAGCCCCCACAGGTGCTCCAGGGCACTTTCCCCAGGAGGAAGCTTCACTAGGTGTGTACATTGTAGATAACGAATGACTTGTGGTTCAAGCGGCTTCTGGTAAGACTCTGACCACTCAGGGAGTTGGATAAAGAGAAGGATGGATCAACTCAGACTACTGAATTGCTAGCATGGTCACTCTGGAGGTCTCCTACGCCTCCCCACCCCGATGTCCTATTCTTTGTGGCTTTCTTCAGAGGGAGGGCAACTGTTTAGGCAGGCTGGGGCTTCTGATCATCAGTATGCTCCTTTTCCTTCCTTCCTTCCTTCCTTCCTTCCTTCCTTCCTTCCTTCCTTCCTTCCTTCCTTCTTTCCTTCTTTCTTTCCTTCCTTCCTTCCTTCCTTCCTTCCTTCCTTCCTTCCTTCCTTCCTTCTTTCCTTCTTTCCTTCCTTCCTTCCTTCCTTCCTTCCTTCCTTC
>PVKA01004119.1:75109-102475 GCA_004027165.1 Ctenomys sociabilis | reverse complement strand
AGATTTCAGTCTATTAATATAGTGTATTACATTTATAGATTTTCGAATATTGAACCATCCTTGCATCCCTGGGATGAATCCTACCTGGTCATGGTGTATGATCTTCTTGATGATTTGCTGTATTCTATTTGCCAGGATTTTGTTCAGTATTTTTGCATCTATGTTCATGAGGGAGATTGGCCTGTAGTTCTCCTTTTTGCTTGTGTCTTTCCCTGGTTTTGGAATGAGTATTATACTTGCCTTCAGAAATGATTTTAGAAGGACTTTTTCCTTTTCAACTTCATGGAAGAGTTTGTGGAGTGTGGGGATTATATCTTCTATAAATTTCTTGTAGAATTCAGCTATGAATCCATCAGGTCCTGGACTTTTCTTTGTCGGTAGGCTTTTTATTATGTTTCATATTTCCTTGGCTGTTATCGGCTTACTGAGAGTTGTAATATCTTCTTGATTCAATTTTGGTAATTTGTACCTTTCGAGGAATCTTTCCATTTCTTCTGTGTCTTCTATTCTGTGAGCGTAAAGATTCTTGAAGTAACTATTCATAATCTTCTGAATTTCCAGTGGGTCTGTGGTGATTTCACCCTTTTCATTCCTTATCGCTTGTACTTGAATTTTCTTTTGCCTCTTTTTGATGAGGTTGGCAAGAGGCTTTTCAACTTTATTTAGTTTTTCATAGAACCAACTTTTTGATTTGTGGATTCTTTGAACTGTTTTTTTCATCTCAACTGAGTTAATTTCTGCTCTAATCTTTATGATTTCTTCCCGTCTTTGTGCTCTGGGTTTTGTTTGCTCTTCTTTTTCTAGTTGTCGGAGGTGCAACATTAAGGTGCTAATTTGTTCCCTTTCCATTTTCGTAATGTGTGAGTTTATAGCTATTATTTTCCCTCTAAGAATTGCTTTCATCGCATCCCATAAATTCCAGTAAGTTGTACTTGCATTTTCATTGAATTGTAGATGTTGTTGAATTTCTTGTTGAATTTCTTCTATGACCCATTGATTGCTGAGTAGGGTGTCGTTTAGTTTCCATGAATTTGGTGGATTTTTCTGGTTTCTTTTGTCATTTATTTCCAATTTCATTGCATTGTGGTCAGATAGTGTGCATGGGATAATTTCTATCTTCCTGCATATACTTAGGCATGACCTATGGACTCGTATGTGGTCTATTTTGGAAAATGACCCGTGTGCAGCTGAAAAAAATGTGTATTCAGCTGTGGTTCGGTGGAACACTCTGTATATGTCCACCAGGTCCATTTGTTCCAAGCTCTGGTTCAGTTCTGCTACTTACTTGCTAATTTTTTGTCTGGTACTTGCCATCTTTTTGAAATAAGGGTGTGTTAAGGTCTCCTGTTAAGATTGTGTTCTTAGACATTAAGTTTTTCATGTACCTTAAGATTTGTCTTACATAGTTTGGTGCTCCTTTGTTTGGTGCATAGATATATATATATATATATGAGTGTTACTTCTTGCTCTTGAATTTTTCCCCTGACCAATATATAGTGGCTTTCTTTATGTCGTTTGATCATTCTTGGTTTGAAGTTGAGACTGTCTGAGAACTGAATTGCTACTCCTGCTTTTTTTCTGAGGTGCTGGGGCATGTAGTATTGTTTTCCATCCTTTGACTTTGAGCCTATGAATGTCCTTTTGTGTTAAGTGTGTTTCTTTTACACAGGATATTGTTGGATTTGGTTTCCTAATCCGCTGTGCCAGTCTATTTCTTTTAATTGGTGGATTGAGCTCATTTACATTGATTGCTATTATTGAGATGTATTGATTTATGATCGATGTGTTATTTACCTGCTGTTGTTTACCCTTTTTTGTCCTGCGTTTAATTGTTTGCCCTGTTTGTTGGGTTCTTTCCATTCTCATTCTTGGAGTTGTGGTCATTTTGCTCCCTCTCTAGAATATCTTATAGTAGTGTCTGTAGGGTTAATTTTGTCAACATGAAATTCTTTAGTTATTCTTTGTCATGGAAATATTTCACTTCCCCATCAAACTTGAAAAGGAATTTTGCAGGGTATAACAGTCTTGGCTGGAATTTGTTTTCTTGGAGGACTTTAAGTACTTTACTGCATGCTATTCTTGACAATGGTTTGTGATGAGAAACGCATTAATCTGACGGGTTTTCTTTTAAATGTGATCTTTTCCTTTTCTCTTGCAGCTTTTACTATATTATTCTTGTGTTGGATTTTTGGGATTTTGATTATTATATGTCTGGGCATGGTTTGAATTGGATTGTTGTTATTTAGAGTTCTATGTGCTTCAGTTACCCGAATGTCAGATTGTTTCCTCATATTTGTTAAGTTTTCTGCTATTACTTCTTTCCATATTCTTTTTATATCATTTATGTTGACTCCTTCTTTCTCATTGATTACTATTAGTCTTATGTTGTTCATCTTTCTGTCATCTTGCAGATGTTGAATTATTATTGCCTGTGTCCTAGTTGTTCTTCAGAGATCTTTTCTTGCCTTTTCACTAGCTTCTATGGTGTCTTAAGGGTCTGAAACTTTATCTTCACTTTCATTCAAACAACTTTTCCAGCTTGTGATTGAGATTTTATTTCTTTGAATCTGCTTCATTTGTTCTATTTCTTTCCTATATTGCTCTTTCAAGGATTCCATCATTTTCGATTCTCCTCTATTTTTTTTTAATCAGTGTCTTCTTTAGAAGCATTTATAATTTCATTTTAAATATCATTTATTTTTTACTTCAGAGGTTATTTCTTATCTGACTTCCTCTGTACCTTTCTGCAACTGCTTCTTTACTTCAGATGCCATTATTTCAGAGATTTCAGATGTGTGATTTCCAATTTCTTCTATATTAGTGTCTCCTGCATTTTTTCTGTGTGGGCTTACAGCCTGAGAATGAAGTTTGCTTCTTTTCTTTGTCATTAAGTATAGCACTATCTTCTGACCTTTGGTACAGAGCTTTGGTACAGTTATTTCCCTTAGCACCTACCAATAATCTTACCCAAGTGAGATTCTTTGGTTAAGGCAGTTATAGTTTTGTATTTGCAGAACTACAATGAGGAACTCTAATAATGGGTAGTGATATTTAGCAGTTGAAAAACTTTTACAACTAATGGGTTTATATTTTAAATCATAACAGCAAACATTATATCTGTGTAGCTAAGCAGATACTAAATTGGTAATTTGTATTTAAATTACTTTCCCAAAATCCTGTCTGATCACCTCCCCTTAATGTACAAGGGTCTTCCATGCAGACTAGCTCACCCCAGTTACCTGTTGCATCATCTCTCCATCAAAAGAGAAAGACAGTGTATAGTCTCATAGATCAAGCTCTTGTCTGATCTTACCGGGTCTGGATCTACCAAGTTCTAACTCCTCCAGATGTGCCTGGCTTGGGTCTGGCTGCTATTCTCAGATTTTTCCTGCTGCAGCTCTCAAGGCCTGGGTTCTGGCTGGAAAAGAGATCTAGCAAGTGCACACGGAATGTCTCCCACACATGCCAGGCCTGGGTTCTGGCTAAAAAAGGGATCTGGCGAGTGGATGTGCAGGTGGATGGTCTTGTACACACGCAGGACAAGCATGCAAAAGGTCCACCACACATCTCCAAAAACTCTTAATAACAATTCCACAGAGTATTATATTTGTAATAATTTGAATGGCACAGCAACTTCTTTACAAATTTGAATAGAGATGCGTAGTGTTTCTGATTAAACTAGCTTGGATAAGTATGATTTCTGATAATGTGACTAACAATAGTAAGAAAAAAGAAAAAGCAAAGGTGATGAGTGTGAAAGGTAAGAACATTTTAGAAGACTGAATCATCACTGAGAAATTCTTGCGATAACCATGCAAACATAGAGTTGACCATGGCCATGAGCTACTCCTGTTTCTAACCCCCACTACCCTTGAATCAGTGGTGACACCTTAGGTTCTTGCCCCAGAGGGCCCTTGTGTGTTTTCTTCTTTAGGTGAAAGTGTTGGAAGGCTGTACAAGGATGTTTTGCATTTTAAATGTAGTTCTAATGAGTATACTTTCTTCACTGATGGGTACATCCCATAACTATACCTTTTTATATTTTAAATTTATAGGTCCTCTGAGGCATAATTTTTACTGTGACTTATTGTCCTGTTTTATGTTCTCTTCTTTATTTTCTAAGCAGTCACATGTTTTCTATTTTTGTCTTTATGCATCATTTGTCATATTTCCCAGGCTATTAAGGACTAGCAGAGAATTTACAATGCCAAGTGTGGTCCTTTTAATATGTATTACATCCTTTAGAACTAATTAGATTAATTGGCCTGAGAGTTCCAAATGTTTCAAATAGAAAGGAAGACAGATATTAGAGAATCCATCTTTATGTATTTGAACAACATCTAACAAAGAGTTAAGGGACTGGGGAGATAGCTCAGTAGAATAAGCACTTACCTGGCAGTGCAAGGGTCTGAGTTCAATCTCCAGTTCCGCTAAGAAATAAATAAAACAAAACAAATCAGAAAAAAAAAATCAACAGTGAGGTTATGCCTCAAAAGAAAGTGCTGCAAATCAGCATTTTAAGAAAGTCCATATGGAATGTGTCTGTCTTTTAAAGAGAAACTCTGAAGCATTTGTGTTTATCAAGAACTATAATTAAAGGGCAGAGGAGATGGTTCAGTAGAATCAGCATTTCCTTGGCAAGAGCAAGGGTCTGAGTTCAATCCCCACTTCTGCCAAAAAAAAAGAACTACAATTAAGATATTAGCAAGGAAATAAATAATAATATTAAATAAGACAACTTTGATCCATGAATTGACTTAAAATAGAAATATTTACATTTCAAACTTTATTTTGAGATAAAGTAGTATATCTCTTTAGTGTGAAAAGGCACATGTTATCACTAGACAATGCATTTGAATCACAAAACTCTTTGTGCCCATTTAAGTTTATAATTAACTTTATTCTTATTTTGACTTATCAAATCTTCCAACTTGACTAAGACCGTGGAAGGCCTGTAATGAATGCTGAGACCAGAGACAAATGCTCATAAGATATAGGTTGTGTACATTCACACCATTAATCTCCAACTTTATTCTTTCTCTGCTTGTACATTTTCCATGACATGTGACAAGGATGATGCATTATTTGATTAAAGTTTGTACAAAATATTCTTCATCATTATCAGTGCTTGCTTTACTTTTCTGGAATCTAGATAAACAGTTCTGAGATTAGTTTTGATCACTGTTAAATTTCTGCAGAAGAGACCAATACTAAAATAGAGTAAAAAGTTTCAGAAATACTGGAAGTACAACTGTTATGTTCCACTAAAATGACTCTATATATATGGCGTTTGATTTGTTATTGTTTTGAGACAGAATTATTTGCTGGCATAAATTTTCTTAAATCACTTTGTTTCACTTGTGTAAAGATTCACCATTATGTAGTATTTGTTAATTACATGTAAAGTTTTAAAGAAGTTATTTGGAAATAAATACAAATAGTCAGTTTAATGTTCTGTTTTTTGTATTTTAGGGAAAAGTCTACAGGGTGTTCAGGGTCTCACTACTAGATCAGACTCATAGTGATCCCTCTGTTTATAGCCTCCCATGAGCTGAAATTACAGGCATGAAGCACCATACCCAGTTTCAATTGCCATCTCACTGTGGCCTGGGGTGGGGCCGGCATGGCAGGCCCAGGGATTGAGCCCCCATTCTTGCAGGTGCTTTAATCCACTGAGCTATTTGGGTGGCCCTCAGTTTATTGTTCTTATGTGCTGTGTTAGACTGAAGTAAATATGGAAGTAGGGATGAGGGGTAGGAAGAGATTCAGCTACTCCTTCCCTGGGTGCATAGAGATGATCAGAGTGTTGGTGATTTTAAAATTATGGCCCAGTGTGCAGAACCCACAGGGAAGGAGATTACAATTCACAATATGATGCACTTTGACAAATGGAAATTGTATATTCAGCAAAAATTAGTAGAAAAAAAGTTATTTAATAAGAGAGATTTGTAGGAGAAGGAACAGTAAGTCTTTATATTATAGTTCAGAATTTGATGAGGAGATGCAAAAAATGCAATAGTGAAAATGACAGAGCAGGGTAGGGAATGTAAAGACAGGTGTAAAAGCCATGGAAGTTTCACTTGAAATATGAGATGTCTGACAATGCTGCTTGAGAAATGACATTGGAAGACAAATGTGGATTGTGTTCTTGTAGGTAGCTGGAAATAGTATATGATTACTCCGCAAAGTTATTTTGTAGAGGACTTTTTAATGTGAACTAAAGCTTGAAAGAGACCACTTGAGTTCTACAGATTATCAAGTCTAAAGCTGGGCGTGGTGGCGCAGGCCTGTAATCCCAGCACTCAGGAGGCTGAGACAGGAGGATTGTTGTGAGTTCGAGACCAGCCTGAGCTACAAAGTGAATTTAAGGCCAGCCTGTACTGCATAGTGAGACCCTGTCTCAAAAAGACAAAAAAAAAAAAAAAAAAAAAAAAGATTATCAAGTCTAATTTCTTTTCTTCAGAGATGTAAGTAGTATTGTATATTGATTGAGGATATGGTATTTGAACTAAATGGGAAAAAAGAGACTCCGAATATTGACTTTATGATTTACTAGATCTGTGAAATTATATGGGTTGTTTAAATTTTTAAAGCTTTGTTTCCATATCTTCAAAACAAAGGAAAAACTTATGTGAGAATAAGGGCTATATTGTATGCAATGCTTAGCTTAACGGCAGAAATATAGAAATATTCAAAACTTTTTACAATTACTCTTATTTATTTTTAAATTTGGTACAGGGTCTTGCTATGCAGCTCAGACTAATAGTGATTCTCTTGTCTCAGCCTCGCCAGTGCTGGGATTACAGGTGTGCACTGCCACTCCTGGTTTTGGTAACTGGCATGGCATGTGGTACCAGGAATCAAACCCAGGTCATTGTGCTGCCAGACAGGCACTTAGACTGCTGAGATATCTCCTCCACCTTATATCATCATCATCATCGTCATCATCATATGACTTCACTGACATAGTCTCTCACAATACCTTGCTGTGATGTTAAGTACTTGTGTAAGTTGATCAGAATCAGTAGTCAACCTATCCTGACATCAAGTCAATTTGGTGAGCATAAAATCTAGGGTATAAAATTTCCCTGAAAAGTTAGTAGCCAGTGTCCTGTAAGAACTGGCCAGTGGTGACATACATGTATGAAAATTCTTGTTTGGCATCTGAATTCATCAATCTAGTTTCGCGGTATGATAATGTTAGGAGTTCTGCAGAGGTAGGAAAATTTCAACCCTAAACATTTGCTGTTCCTTATTCCTCCTTCTGAATGCTTCTCCTCAGTAAGTCCTTTACAAAACTCTGAAGTCCTTTATATCTAAAAGAAGAAGCAAATACTTCTCTTTTATTTCCAGTCATTAAAGTACTTTCATTAAGTAATGAGATGAGCACTTTCTAAGGGAAAAATAATTCATGTATGGTTTGGATGCTAAGTATTAACTCAGCATCAGGCCTTGAAGGTGCAGGCCAAGCTGCAACTGTGGGCACTTGAGTAAAAATAAAGGAAAATTAACGTTGTCCCATGTTTGCTAACTGAAGCCATACGTTTGGAAGAGAGCAATGTGCCAAACTCTCATATTGTGTGCTCACTCTTTCAAGACCATTCTCTTCATTGCCCATCAGCACCCTATTTTCCCTTCTAATGTTCAAGTTTTCCCAGGGTCTATGGTTGCTATAATCTTCTCCCATGTGTTCTATACTTTTCAGAGAGCTAGCCATAGGTAATTGTAAGCAATACTTAAGAAAACAAACCAGTCAAGGTGACTTTTTCAAATTGGCATTTTATAAAGATTATATGTAGCTATTCTTCTTACTTCAGGGATCCATTACTTTTATAATACAAACAATACCTGAAATATAAGCTTTGAGAGACTGACTCACTAAGGAAACAAGACAGGTTTGGAAAATGAATCCCTTGCCATTGACGCACACAAGAAAACTCTTTAAAAAATGGTAATCCGAGAATTTAATTACCATGTAACAGTTCTCATAAAACTGATACTATCAGTAAGCAGAACTTAATTAAATATTCCATGATTTTATGGCAATTTCGAAAGGGTTTCATTTCACAACCAGGTGTTTTGATTTCTCAAAATGAAGCAAATCAGTTTTTAGTGACTTGGTTTGGTTTACCTCCCCTGAGAGGTTATTCTGCAGACTTACAACATGTATTAATGATGAGAAGATGAATTTAAGAGATGAAGAGGAATTGAGAAAGTGTTTGTCTGTTCTGTGTTAGCTTTGTGATGGTGCAGACCTTCATCTTCTCATCTTCTTCCACTTCTCACATGGGACAAGTTGCTCTAGGCCAGGGCTCTACAAGGAAGTGTCCAGAGTGACAGTAGGGTTCACCACAGATGGAAGCTGCAGACAAAGAAAACCAACTGGGCTTTGCCCAGGAGAGATTCACATTATATTTGGGACTTTTACTGATTTTAAACGAATTTTCAAATGCTAAGAAAATATACTAAACCAGTGGATTACTGAATTATTTTTGTCTTTCACAACACAAACATCCTTTGAATTTATGCCTTTAATGATGATTTAAAAGCACATAAGTAGAAAAAAATGCAGTTAGGGGTAGAGCAGTGAAGAAGTTCGGTATGTGTTCTGGAGACATGTAGGACCCAGTTGAAAGCCTGGAGCTCAGTGTCATATCCAAAGCAAGTTCATATCAGGAGAAGGAAGGGTCTAGGATGAAAGCCTGTGGGGTCTGTGCTGGAGGTTAGAGTATGTATTGGAAGCCAGGAGATGACATCTAAGGTGAAGACTGGAGGTTCTCAAAAGAAGCCAAAGCAAGCCATCCTTCTTAGTTTCTCATTTATACCAATGGGCTTTTATACCATGTCCATTGCTCCTTGTTATTCTTACCCAGAAAATCCTCAGTAAATCCCTTCATTCATCCCCAGAACTATGCTGACCCAACTAGGTATTTCATCCTTAAACTGACACAATCAGTACAGCTATAACAATCTACTCCTTGTCAATTGGACAACCAGACCATAGTTTCCAGATTCAAAAACAAGTCCATAATCACATGTAACATGGGCTGAGGATATAGTTCAGTGAGACAGTGCCTGCCTGGCAAGCACAAGGTCCTTACTTTAATTCTCAGTCAAAAAATTTACTCCCAAATTGTTATAATTATGCTGTACATAGATGGAAATACACTAATTCCTTCCCTAGAATATAAGACAAATTTTCAAGTGATGCTGATTCCTATTGTTTCGTAACTTGTACACACACTTAACAATACTTAAGAACCAATGTTAAATCTATCAACATTATATTACATAGAAATCATGTTACAAGAGAACTCTTACAAACCTCATTTCTGTAGGTGACCATGCAGTTGTATCTGGTATTTAGATTATCTTCTACTATCCATTCTATATTCTCTTGGCCTTCAGTAAGCATCTGAGCAGGTCTTGGTTCTTTCTCTGTTGGGTTGACCCATACTTTCATTCCTGAAGCTTCTGGACCATTTGTCACTCTCCCTGGATTGGAATATTGTAGTTTCTTTTTGACTTTAATATCTCATGGTAATATAAGGAAGTTCTCTAAAGGAATATCCTATGGACTCTCTTTCTTCCATTATGTAGTCAGAGCCTCATTTCCTCAGATAATATGGGTCAGTCACCCCTCCCAAAACTATAACTCCCTTTATAGTTTGTTTACTTAGAGGCATGAAGACACCACAATAATCAGGGGAAAATCTTAGCTTCCAGTTCAATAGTATCATCATTGCGTATTCTTGTGCAAGCCTTTTGCCCTCCAGAATTAAAACCTCTATGCCAGCAGAGCATAAAGTCATGGGACAGGAAGCAAAAGTTTTGCTAGTGGATTACTAGGGGCAATGGCAAGTGGTACCATTCCCACTTCCATCCCTTGATTTCTGAACCCATAAATCCTGGTCATGGGATAGATGGTACTATATAGCAGATGCTGATTCAAAATGTGTATAGACTTTTTAAGAACCTTCTCTCAGCCCCTTAAGCTATTGCAATCTAGCTGGCACTGTTGAGTGGTTCAAAAGACCATTCTACCCTTTTCTCAGTCCAGCCACTTCCAGATAGTAAGGAACATAGCAAGACCAGTGAATTTTATGAACATGAGCCCATTGCCTCATTGCTTTGGTGATCAAATATGTTCCTTAATTAGAGGGAATGTTGTATTGAATTCCATGACAGTGAATAAGGTGTTCTATGAGTATACAGATGGTAGTTTTGGCAGAAGTATTACATTCAGGAAAGGTAATTCTGTATCAATAAGTGTCTACATCAATAAGGGCAAAATTGTCCTTTTCATGATGGAAGAGATCAAACTTAATTAATCTGCCACCAGATTCTAGGCTGATCACCTTAGGCAATGGTGCCATGTTGGGGACTCAGTGGTGGTCTCTGCTACTGACACACTGGGCATTCAGCAGTGTCTGTATCCAGATCAGCCATGGTGAGTGGGAGTCCTTGTGAATGAGCCCATGTATAACTTCCAACCCTGCCAATGTGGTCACTTTTCTCATGAGCCCCTGGGTGATGATAGGGGTGGCTGGAGAAAGATCTTAACTGCTGTGTACAGAATGGGTTAACTTATCCATTTGATTGTTGAATTCCTCTTTTGTTGAGGAAATTATTTTTGGTGCTGGAAGTCAAACTCAGGACCTTGCCCTTGTCATGGAAGCACTTATGCCACTGAGCTGTCTCTCTGGCCCCTAAGGTCACTTTTTGGTGAGCATTTACATGGGATGCACATATTTTTACAACCTTTGCCCACATAGAGAGGTCTATCTGCATACTCTCCCCCAACATGACTTCATGAGACTTTGGGGGTATATCTAGATAGAAGTCATAATATACACCAAGAAATGCATATAGTTTAAAAATTAACAAACCTAAAAGTAGATTATCTTCTAGTTGGCAAATTAATATCTTTATGCTTAGAACATTGACTAGTTTTTATCATCACACATATAAAATCACTTTCCCTTCAGGAACATGTTCTAAATAAAAGATCAAATTTGTATAGCATTTCTAGGAAAACTTCGTGTATTTCAAAGATCGCATAAAAAAATCAAAACAAAATCTCCATAGTCAAGAATAGGAAATAGTTAATATTTTTTTGGTGGTACCAGGGATCAAACTCAGGACCTTGCACTTGCTGGACAAGCACTTATTCCACTGAGCTATCTCCCTGCCCAAGAGAGAGATACCTAAGATTTTTTTCCTTGTGTCCTTACTAGCTGTACAATACACTTAAAACTCTGATTTGTCTTTGCCAACGTTATCTCTTGACTATTCTCCTCAGGTCATCTTTATGTACACAACCACTTGGGACTTGATGAATATAAGGTAGAAGTTCTTGGTCAGTATTTAAGATTAGATTTTTAAAACCTTAAATTGAGCAGTGTATAATCCCACTGAGTAAATGGGGTTGGGGAAATGAGCTCACAAATGAAAGTGTCAACTCTGATGAATGTCCTTTGTTTATAAATTAAAGCCATAGAAATAACCTAACAAAGAGATCGCCAATACTTCTCATGTCCTTTTATTTGATAATTACTGTCATACAATAGGTGGATGATCATTTCTCATCCTCTGAGCCACAACAGTTCAGTAGCTCCCTTTTCCATATTTCAAATGTAATGACTATAAATTTATTTTGTTTGATGCTGCTAATGTAAAGAGCAGAAGTTTTTCTCATGAACACCTTCATTTTTAAGGGCTTTCTGACCTGAAGATTTAAATATAACTTTTATTAGTGTAGCTTGACCCTCTTTCTGCAAGCTTTAATGAGGATACCTTCTAAGTTGGACAATAAATTTCTGATAGTCTTTATTTTTCAGCTGCCATTTTCTAATGTGGGTGCAGAGGTGATAGTTATAAACATCATAAATAATAACTACATAACTGCATTACAAAGTCTTCACTACCTGCAACCTTGGGCTTTCTTCCATATGTCAGCTGCAAGCTCAGGGGCAAGCCTTTCTGCTTCTATTCTTACTCCTATAAGTTCATTGTATTGCATCTTTTCTTACCTGATGACTTATTCATACATTATTTTCCCAATTTCTAGCTTCTTATTTTTCTGTTACAGCAAGAAGACTAGATGCAGGTGTATATAAGCCAATTTTCCCAAGGATATAAAGTTCAGAGTAAATCTATTCATACCAGTTCTAGAGTTTTGAGATTGGGCGTGCATTTATATTTTCAGTGAGGCTTGTGTGCTCTTGTATTGAAATGGTCTTTCTATTCTTCATCATCTGAAAATGTGTGGTCATTCCTTAAGACACAGCTCAAATACCATTTCCTTAATGGAAAATTTTCACGTGTACTACACATAATTATTCAGCCACCCTGAAAAAGCTCACATGTGCATCATTGTATTATCTTGCTAGTGTGAGAACCTGAAAGACTAATGAAAATCTGGAAGAAGCAATATATATTATGAAAGAGAAAGACTTTGTTCAAATGGGAACGAAAACCTGGGATGTGGAAAAGAACAAAGGCAAGAAGAGAAAAACATTTATTTAGGTATATATGCAGAATAGCTTGGATAATTGATTGTACTGACAATTTCTGCTAGTCTTTTGCAAGGAGAAGTAATGTCTAATTTTTTAATTTTTATTTTTTTAAATTGTTTTGTTTTTTTCTTTAAATAAATATTACACATTTATATGTGGTAGTTTGAGCAACTAATTTGATTAAAGTATCACATAATACAGTAACCATTAATTCTTATTACTTTGTTCAGTGAAATTTTGTATTATTTCTAATGCTGTTTTTTTCTATCACTATTTTGTATTCTTTAAAAGACAAATAAGAAAAGAGTTAATGACATCAAACTACAGTAGTGTTGATAGCAGTGCAATTTACAATAACTAAATACTGGAAACAGACCATATATCCATCAAAAAATGAATGGATAAAGAAGGTATTTATACAATAGAGTGGAGCTGTTGGGTCTGTTAGGGAAGTTGTTTGGAGAAGCTGTTGGGAAGCTGCTGCAAGCTGCTGACTCTCTTGGGTGAGGACCTTGTCATGCTGGCTTTCCTGATGAACTTGACTGTTTTCATCAAAGGAAGAGCTCAGGAATTTATTGCTGTTGAGGATGGCCTGCATGAGATATTGTCTTTTCTTTCTGGTACCAGGGGTTGAACTCAGGACCCTACATTTGCCAGGCAGACTCTTATTCTACCTAGCTGTCTCCCTGGCCCAAGATATTGTTTTGGGCTGTAGGCCTCTGGTTGGATTTGTGGAGGGCACAGCTGTGAGCTCTTGATCTTCAGCTACACTCATGCTGGCCATGAACAGGGAATCAGACCCTCAGCTGCATTCTTTGGTCTTTAGTGTGTGAACAGATTTTCTGCACTCTTTGTATATGTTTCTGGATAATCCACTATAAAATAATTATATTAATTGAGGGTTCTATGTTGTATTGTTCCCCTTGCAAACCCTAAACTATGACTTACCTTGAAAGCATAATGTTAGGTGAAATGCCTCTGATATATATGCTTAAATCTTAAATTTTGCATGGTTCTCTTTTATGAAAGAAATGTACATATGACAGATAACAGGAAAAAGAGAGATTAATAAAAATAAGGTATTCTAATCCAGCATGGGCAATGTATTCGAGAGATTATCTTTAGCTGGTACAATGTTCTTACATGTTTTATACATTTTTTGTCCCTATTAGTCTGGTTTCCTTCATTAGCATGCACTTTATTTTATTTTATTTTATTTTACTTTTACATAGCATTTATTTTTATTAGTTTTTAAATTAATTAATTTTTTTTAAACTTAGTACAGGGTCTACAGAGTCTCACTACACAGATCAGACTCTTAGTGATTCTCCTGTTTTCAGCCTCCCAGTTGCTGGGATTACAGGCTAGCACCCTCACACCCAGTTTCATTCACTGAAAATAGAATCAGCATGCCCTGGGGGCCCAGCATAGAATGCTGGGGATTGAACCTCTGGTTGCTGTGCTTACCTAAGCAGGTACTTTAGTACACTGAGCTATCTGGCCAACCTCCATATGATTTATTTTTAGACAGAAATGTGCATGCAGCTGGGACAAAAATCTTACTTTTTTTACTTAACAGTGAGTAATTGCCTTTTGAATTCTGTTAAAATTACAGTTATTGATAAGATTCAAACCTCTTATGATGGTGATTTTTTTGGCATGTTGTTGTGGATACAAATGCTGCATGTACTGAGAAAACACATGCAAAAACAAAATAGCATATGTTGTGCTTCCAGCCGCTTGCACAAAAATGTTCATGCATGTGTCTGTTACTTATTAATTTTCTTCCTGCTATTTGCATCACTCTTTTGAAGATGCTTCAGCAGGCTCCTGCTTTGCTCTGTTGTTTATAATCATCCATAAATCAAGGTCTTAAACCACATGTAATGTTTATATTGAGCTTCCAAAATATGTCATTATTCTGGGTTTGCTTGCTTTCTCCCTAGCCTTAGAAAACATATAGATTAAGCTATGATTAAAGTTTATACTCTAATTACACTTTTTAAAAAATAGTTATTTTTTATTTTTAGGCTCAAATATTTTCATGTATTGCTCTATTTAAATTCTTTCTATAAATTATTGGGGACCAGCGAGATAGCTCAGCAGACTAAGTATCTGCTTAGGTGAGCTCCGGAACCAGAGTTAGATCCCCAGTACCACATACCACACTGGCTCTGCCTTCAGGGCTCACTTCCCTGGCCATTGAGTCCAGAGTTGGTAGCACACACCTGTAAGCGTAGCACTGGGAGGCTGAAAACAGCCGGCTCACTACGAGTCTGAGCTGTGTAGTGAGACCTTGTACCAAATACATACATAGAAAAAAAGAAAAAGAAAAAGAAGTATTAACAGGAAACACAGACAGTAAAATACATGGGTAAAACTATAAGATATCAATTATATTCTTAGAAATCATGTGGAAATGCTGATGGGTAAGACCTTTCAATATCTGTTTTTGCATTCAGCTTTGTTGTTTTTAAGCACTGTAGTTTAAAGATGAAACTGTGGTCAGATTTCAGGTCTCAATGAGCTGAATTCAGAATATGCTGATTTCTTTTAAAAATTCTGATAAAGCTAATAGAAATAAAGAACCTCAGATTTCATGGGTTTGGTTTTTTGACTTTATATTTCACCAGCAAGATTTTTATTTTCAGAGAAATATGAAAATACTCAGAATCTTCACTTAAGGATGAGTTCATGTTTGTGTCATAGACATCGCATCCTGTCCTTTTTGTCATTTCCCAGTCATGCTTTTATAAAGAAATGTGGTAAAGAGGAACTAGATCTCAACCGAAATGACTCAGTTATACTAAAACATTTATGAGATGCAGTAAAAAGCATAACTCAGCAGGAAAAATCTGTATTCTTTTTTCAGGTATTCCAAGTGGAAGTGCTAGTTTACCCATTTTAATTCCTAGGCAGATCTGTGTAATATGCCTGCAAAGTCAATAGTATTCTATGGCTATTTTAACTTATATCTTAGTTATTTATTTACTTAGTTTAATGTAGATATATATCCAAAGAGGATGTGTTTTAGCCAAATAGGATATTCTGATAATTAAGATATGTTAGTCAAAGATGCTAACTATGTCATTTATGCTACAATATATGAAATAATGCTATTTGTATTTCCATAGAACTAAATAATTCACAAAGATAGTTTTACATTCTTGATTTATTCTAGGAGAACAAAAAGCAGGTTATTAGCTTCAGTTTGAGGAGTAAGTCTTCAAGGCTCAATATCACATCTTGGTTTATGACTAAGGGTAAAAAGACATCCAGATTCATCCCAACGCTTGTATTACAGCCCTGTTGTACTTTTTATGTATTTGGTACAGGGTTGCACTATGCAGCTCAAACTCTTGTGATCCTCCTGTTTCAGTCTCCCCTGTGTTGGGATTACAGGTGTGTGCCACCATGCCTGGCTCTTGGCTGGTCCAGTGCACCCAGGGGTGGGGCCCGTGAAGCAAGTGGTGCGGGGGATCAAACCCTGTGCCTGCACTTGCCTAAGCAGGCACTTAGTCTGCTGAGCCATCCCACTGGTCTTTTTAGTTTTTAATATATGATTTTATAAATTACATAAGATACAGAAACTTTAGTTTTGTGGCTGCCTCTTAAAACAGATTTTGGAAGCTAAGTTTCTTTGACTAACAAAATGATAGTTGAAAACAGTGATCACAAACCACAAAGGATCCTGATGCTGCCTTTACCCTTCCGAAAGCAGGGTGATGATTTCTCCTGGAGACATTTAATGTAGTATGCGTGAACCATTTACTTAGTAACAATAGCAAGCATTTGGCAATTTGATAAATGGTCGATTTTGCCCTGTAACTACTTCATCCCAGACCATGTCATTTGGCAAAAAGAGTCAGCAATACTGCTTGGCTTTTCAAAAATAAACTGGTAAGCTAAAACAGAATCTCCCAAACTGATGTTTTAATAAAACTAACTCTGAGAAGGATGTCAGTGGGCATTCACAGAACCGATCATGCAGATTCAAGCAATTTGGGAGAAGAATGTGAAAAAAATTCTCAAATATGGAGATTAAAATGATATTAGTTTTGAAAGAAAGAAACTAGTAAGTATTGTGTTCCTAGGGTTTTGAAATGCATAATTACACATACATATGAAAGAATATATTTTAACAAACTCAGGAACAGTTTGGGAAATGCTATAGAAAAGATCCATTTATTTTTACTGATTATTTTAAATTTGCATTTAGCACTATTTTGAATGATTCATGAGATTTTACTAGGGCACACAATTTTGAAGTATAACTTTTAAAAGAAAGAACAGACTTTTAAAATACAATGAAACAATTCAAATCACAATAGAAAGTCCTTTCTCTTCTGCACATAATTATTCTAATGTGGTATTATCCTTCTCTTCCAAAGAACACCATTGGTATGACTTCACTAATCTTATTCTACAAGTTGGAAGGCTGGTCCTCAGCCATCTGGATTGATCTTTCTTTTCAACTTATTCCACATGATCATATTTTGGAATAATATTCCTCTTTCTTTTTCCATGGGGCTTCAGTTCTTCTAAAGTTATCTCTGCAATTCTTGTGTCCCCATACACGCTTGTGTCCCACCCTTCAGGAGGCAGGTCATAAGCAGCCCCAGGACACTGCCAATTTAAGACTCCAAAGGCCAGATGTCAAGCATTTCCAAAGGGCAGCTCTGTCATGGAAAGTTTGTCTGTGCTGGTTTTCCTGAGGATGCCTGACTCATGGTGTTCCCTGGCTTTTGTTCCTTGGCCTGTGATTCAGCTGCTCCATGTATTCTCCACCTTTAGCCTCATTTCTCTTAGCTATGAAACCAGTGCTCCTGGTTTCTTCTGTGGGATCCAAGTCAGGTTATATTTTTAAGACTTTTTCCATTTTCCTCTGACTTATCATGGATACACTTTACGTGTGCATGTGGCCATAATTCTAACTGATGGGAAATAGCTGCCCAGGGGATGACAATTCTTCACAAGATGTCTCTGGCTTTTCTGGGGCCTGTACCACAAAGTGCTCATTTGTTCTTTCATACAGTAATCTTTTCTTTTCCTGAATTACTGCTACACTTGTGCCTTGTACTCTTTAGTTGCTATTTGTGAAACTGTGGTTCCTTTTTTAAAAACTGATTTTATTGAGAAATAAATAGCAATGAGACAGTTTTAAAACCAACTGGTAGGACAGTTTCAATAATTACTACATTGCATATTGTTGTCTTCATAGTCGTGATTCATGGTAAAGATGCAGACATGATATCCTGTCCAACACTATTACTACAAATCTTTCTTCTCATTGAATTAAGAGAGATTAGCAGCATATCTATCCTATTTTGAATATTTGGATACAAAATGGTCCTTCATTTGTATCCCCTTTCCTTGATCAGTTCTTTCGGAGATGGGTATTTCATTGTCATTTAAATATTGTAGGTGCCTGAATTCAGCAAAATAATCCAATCTCGTCCACTAGTCCAAAACAGTAGTGGGTTATCTGTAGGACTGGCAATGTTTGAAGTTGTTGACTTGAGCTCTTTACAACTCAGCATATTAATATGGCTTTACTTTTCGTACTTCGTTTTTATACTTCTTTGTTGGATGGCTAAGACCAGTAGTCAACAAGACTTTCATAATGCAAGCACCATGACTATGTGCAAGAGACTACAAAGATTATGGGTACTGATGAAATAGAACCCATATTTGCACAAATACTGTTACCTATAGTGCATATTTATCCTTCCCAAATGTTCCTAGGTTCCTTGTAAAGCCATATCACAAGTTGTTCATAGTCTCTGGCCTGAGTCAACCTGATTTGAAGGAGGCAGAGTGTATCAAATCAGAGAAGAGAAGAGGATATTTCTCATTAGGAAGTAAAAATTTCTGTCACTGTAAAATGGTTATGTAGTAAAAGACCTGTTACTTAAAAAGGAGATTAAGTATTAAGAATAACAAAAGACCTGCTTTTCTTTCTTCTTCTTTCCTTTCAATAGTGCAAGTGGTCATGCATCACTTTTTTTTTTTTTTTTTTTAAGATTTAGACATACTGTTGGTATGCATTTATAAAATTTGATCATGTGATGTACCAGGAAACACATTTCACCAAATTTTAGAGGTTATAGTCCTGAGAGTGTGTTCTATGATTATCACAGAAATGAAACAGATAATCAAAAGTTCCATTGTTTTGAAATTTTTTTTAAAAAACAGGGATTATGAGTAAATCACAGCGGTAAGGGAAAAATCTATCTAGACTTAACTGAAGTGAAAAAACTAGTTATATATCAAACCATCTTGAATTCTAGTGGAAGTCATCATGCTTACAGAAAAATTTACAACTGTTAAAACAGAGGGCTGACATTAAAGAGTTCACCTACTCTAAAATATTTGAGCAGGGTATCAATGCATTGTAACTGGTGAAAAAGTAAAAGTTTTATATATAAAAATAATTCAACATTAGAGATTATAAGCAAAATCACAAGATACTGCAAAAGAGGAATGAAATTGATGAGGCTTTTAGAAGTTTATATAGGGAACATAAATCATATACTATTAAATTTCATATGAAAAAAGTGAGTATACATATTGGCATTTAAAAACCAAAAAAAGCAATTATCAATAAGCATGTCAACATATTAGAACTTTCATTTATTTTATTTTAGTGTATGTGCATGTGTGTATTTCAGTGTAAATTTTATTTTAGGCAGTGATAGAGGAGGATTACAACTCCTTATATACTTTGTATTTTTTTAGGTAACTAGCTGGATGCAACTAGAGATCATACTCCTAAATGAAATTCAGACCCATGTGTATAAACATTGTATTTTCTCCCTAGTGTAATAACATGAGACAGTAAGTTAAATTTGAAAGATATAATAGATACTGTGATGGTAAAGAAACTGTTCAAAGAGAAGGAATGACCAGGATGAGGGAAAGGGACAAAGAAAGAATGAAAAAAGAAATATATACATATATGCATAGGACAGCTTGTATAATTATACTGCTGATTTCTGCTGGTTTATTGAAAGGAACAGCTAATGCTTATTTTTTCTCGCTCTCCTTTTACATTTTTTATTATTTTTTGATGAATTTTGCATGGCAATAACTGGTAATCCGAAAAACTAATTTGAAGACAATATGCAAATATAACAACTATTGTTAAATTCCTATCATTTTGTTTGCTGAATTTCTGTATTATTTCTTTTTAAAAATTATATTATTATTATTATTATTATTATTATTACTAGTTGTAGTAGTAGTAGTAGTAGTAGTAGTAGTAGTAGTAGTAGTAGTAGTAGTAGTATTACGTTTGGTTTGGTACAGGGAGCTTGGACTTGTAGTGATCCTCCTGTTTTCAGCCTCCCTGCCCAATCTCAGTGGCCTTCTCAGTACACTTGGGGGTTGGGTCCAGCACAGTATGTGTTGCCAGGAATTGAATCTGGGTTCCTGCACTTGCTGAAGCAGATATTTGGTCTGCTGAGCTGTCTCACTAGGCCTACATCATTTCTAATGTGTTTTTTTTTATTTTTATTTTTCATTCTTTTATATAAATATAAAAATAGTGCACCTCTTTAAAGATTAGTAATAGGGCAAAATGCACAGGTAAGCAAGAAAGTAGAAATGGTCAACTAATGCCTCAAGGAAAGGTTTTAGCTTCTCTCATGGGCTGAATATATTACAATGATGCGTGGTAGGGAAAGGTCACACAAGCTAATTTATGACAATTCACATTGAACACAGGAGCAAGTCAATCTTGAATATATCTATATTTCTCCAACACACATAATAGCAGTTATAGTTTCAGAGAAGTAAATTAGAAAACCTAATGTGAAGAGAAAAGCTGTGATCACTCTAAACTCTTTCAAGTTCTTTGTCTTGGTTGCCTCTCACCCTACTTTCCTGCTCTTGCCCTCCAGTGGAGAAGAACCTGTGGCCACACGGGTAGATCCCAAACTGGGTTTTTCAAGCAAAAATTATATGAGCTTTTAATGGGGGAAATCCTAAAAGCCTTGGTAATTGCCCATCTCTAAAAGTCTAAGAGAATAAAAGAGCAGGGCTTCTGGTTTACAACACAAAATAGTCAGAATTTATGTGTCAGGATGCAGTGGAAGTAGATGAAGGCAAAAATGTACGCACTTCTTCTAAATATTAATTTAAAAAAAATAGTTATAGATTCTGCCATCAAACAGAGTTCACATTGCTCCTGAAACTGGTTTTCCATCTTTTGTGTCCACCACTTCCTGAACCTTTTGTGTAGGTATGGTATGTCTTGGAACTGGTCAATGTATAATCATATGCATTACCTTTACTTAGCATAATGACTTGCACACTTTCTCTTTCCAACTGGTCATGAATCATGACAGCCTATTCTGCCTTGCTTGTCTCTTGATCATTCATCTGCTATGCAGAGCTTTCCAGAAGAAATGTGTGCAGGCATTGATGAATGTCCCAAATGGGCGGTACTAGAGTGATTTCAGTTAACTGATCAACCCACAGAGAGAAAGCTGTCTCTTTCATTTTGGCACACATGAGCCTAAGCTGCTAGAAAACGAGTTTGTCAATGGCTGGTGGCTAGAGGCTGTCTGCAGGAAGCAGGCAATGAGAGACAGAGATGGAGATGACCTGCTGGGTTCCTGCAGCTTTTCTTTCAACTAATATGTTGTATCAGTGATATTCCTAGCTGTACTTCCCATGGATTCATTTTAAAACCAACATTTAATGGATGCTGTAATTTAAATAAGCCTTCATTTCACAAAGCACAGAGTCCTGACAAATGTGTGGTGATGTTATTAACAATGTTGATTTCAGTTTGTTTCACCAAATTTGTGTGTGGGAATGAGAGAGCAGGAACTCAAGAATAAATAACCTCAAAGGGTGACCCAAGTTAATTTAAATGGTGTACACTTGTACCAGTGTGTTCAGTGATATTCAAGAATTTTGGTAAACAACTTAAATCATGATCATCTTTAAACACTTTCTAACACAGGATGAAAGGTTAATGCTTAAAGAAAAAGAAAATAGATTCTTGCACCTATAGGTGTCTAATAACATTGGCTTTGTGGAAAAAATATATTTGCAGTGTGTTTTGCTATGTAATTCACTAGGCTTTTTTCTGTCAAAATTCCTACAAATTGATCCTTTGTGGGGGTAGAAGGAGGCTGCCAATTTACTCAGGCCTTTATTCAATACTCTCACAGTGAAAAATGTGACATTTAGTGTCATCAAATGATCTTCATTTTTATTTTTTGGAGCAGATTATTTTATTTTTTTGTCTTAGTGGTTCTTCACTGTACAAGATGCAGACATGATATCCAGTCCAAAAACACTATTAGAACAAATCTTTTCATTCATTGAATTAAGAGAATGTAGCTGTATATCTATTCTACCTATTTTGAATATACAGATACAAAATGGTCATTCATTTGTATCTCCTTTTTTTTTTTTAGTTTTGTCAGAGAAGGGTATTCCATTGTCATTTAAATACTATAGTTGTGTGAATTCAGCAAAATATTCCAATATAGTCCAGTAGTCCATAATAGTAGTGGTTTGTCCATAGGACTGCAGAAGTTGTTGACCTGAGCCTTTTACAGCTCAGCATAACAATATGGTTTTACTTCTTATACTTTGTTTTAATACTTTTCTGCTGAATGGTTAAGACCAAGATAAATCAAGAACTATATAACAAGAAATGTAACTTTTGTATCTGATAAAGTCAGTCAAGTCCTCTCAGGATTTATCCTGGAGCCCTGTACTGCACTTTGTAGATCCTTTGTCAGTGCCAACCATGTGGATGAGTCACGGCCATTGCTTAACCAATTTGTTCTCTGTGAAAGCCTGAGAGAATGTTTTCTGTCCATGTGACTATTGTGATTCATACTACATCATCAATCAGATTTCTCTGTGGCCCCATAATCTCCTTGATCAGAAAATTTGGGACACAACTGAGTTACATGTTACAGTATAGGTTCTCCTATGTCCTGAGTCGTCACTGACCTTGGCCAAAATGTTGGCTGTCCTTGTAGCCCTTCTTTTTCTCTAATTTTTTCATCTGTAAACTTAGGTTGTTACCCCTCCAGAAGAGAAGCTTATTATTACCCTACAACATATGCAGTTGGATTTAACCTAACTATCTGTCTGAATATCAAACACCTTAGGCATAACATGGAGCATGTATTTTTCATCAGGTATTGATATGTTAAATTTTAACTCTCTACAGAATATGGAGAAAAAAATAAAAAAATTAAAAAATATGAATAAACACATATATTTTTACAGAGAAATTTAGAGATCTAACCATGTGCAGCATTGTAGCAGGACAGTCCTATGACATTCTTTTTCTTGTCCTTTTCTTTTATTTGTTACCTTTTTTAAAAAACATTTACTTGAGAGACAGTAGGGCAGTAATTGGTATGTCATGCCAATCAGTACATATTTAGAAATGATCTTCATTTTTAAACTGACTCTTAATTGTTTCTAATATAGCTCTTATGAGAACACATGTGAAAATACAGGTATAACTTATTTCTTGGCACATAGTAAGTACTAATACATGAAAACTGTAATTGCAAACATAAATCTCAGGAGAAAAATAAAACAAAAGTGGAGGAAGAGCATATAGTCTTCTCTACTGGCAAGTTGTTAACCCACTGTAGAAGCTTATAATTTTCTAGGTTTTGGTCCCTTAAAATATTGAGTCTCCTCCTCCTCTTTCTCCCTTTGCACATGGTTTTACCTCTATTTCCAACTTCTTATTTCAAAAAAATATGCATGTGCATAGGGCAAGGTGGCTGTGCATTTTGGTGGCACAGTGACTGTTGTGCTGACACAACCTGCCCGCTTTCTACGTGGGCAAGGTCTCTGTATCTAATGGTATCCGTGAGCTGGGCACTAGAGGCGCTCAGAACGAGACACAAATGATGACATAATTCCCTTTTCTCATCTTCTATGACTTCTATGCTGGCTCCAATGAGCTCTTTTGTGCTCTGCCTTCAGCTTGAGATCTGCCGACTGGTGTGCAGAGACTGATCTGAAGATGGAGAAAGAGAGACAATCAAGAAAATTATGGGTGACCAATGCAAGTATCTATTATTGGGAATAAAATCAGGGTGCTTAAGAACAATTTATGATATTTTCTCCTGGAAATTTATTTTTGTTTGTTAATCAACCACTATCTTCTGTTTTCTTATAGTTTTGAACTGTTGCACCATCAATGAACATTTTCTTCATTGGATTTCCTGAGAGTAATCAGAACACAATTTATCATCTCCACCATAAACTTTACTGTGAAATATTTCTGGAAAGAAAGAATTAAGCCTTCTATAAATCTCATATATTTGCCAAGTGATTACTTGGACTGAGCAAAATGTTGTTCTGGACATGATCATTTCAGACAGGAAAGCCCGTAGGTGTTATGATCCTGGTGACGTACCAGTCTTTGCATTCCTGCCTACTTTACAAACAACAGAACTATGTTGTGCTCATTTTGGAGGCTGAGAATTCTCAGATCAAAGCACCATCAAATTTGATGTTTGTTTGGTGCTGTCTGCTTCAGCATAGCACTGTCTTGTTGCATCTTCTCGTGACGGAAGCGGTAAGGGAGATTGCTAGGGCTTCTCACTCTTGAGGACTGAACTTCCCTGACCTAATCACTTCTAAAAGATTTGCCACTACAACACTGCCATGTCAGTCCCTGCATTCCAATAAAGGAATGGAGCGGGCCCACCAACTTTCAGTTCATAGCAATATTCAGGACAAAATGAATTTCTATTCTTACCTAATGAGCAATATACTATGCAATTTCTCAATTCAACAAGACGCAGTCAAATTAGGAAGGCTCTTCAGATTAAGGGGGAAGAACTTAATTTGTTTTACAGTTTTGGAGAAGATGGCTGCATTTGTGTTTGTGTGAGGAAGATAGCCGTTTGTCACCCAATGTGGAATTAGAGAATGGAAGCAAAATTTTATCGGACACTTGTTTGTGACCTGAATTGTTTGCAAACTGAAGCATCCATGAACCATGTTATTACTGTAGTAACTGACACATTAAACTGACAATTCATTTATTATCTTATGGAACAAGAAGGTAGAATAAGCCTAATTTTCTATCTTTTTTGGCAGTTTAGTCACATTGTTACCTAGCATCAGACAGGCATATCTAATTCATATTTGGCAAAATTATTTTTGTACCAGCCAAGTACTCTTCAAAGATATATTGCCCCTAAAGCATTTACGTGTTTTCTTCTGTGTCAGAGATGTTCGTTGAACCCAGTGTCTGTATCCTCATGTTTCTTAATACTGCACCTCATTATCTTGAGCAAACTGTCTCTCAGTTCTCAATTTTCCCTCCTACCCAGTGACTGTGTCACTAGTCTCTGTTCACTGAGACATCAGAGTAAATGGAAGATGAGTAATAGAGACTGGCAGGGCATCAGTGTCCTCTGTTTGGAAGAGTTAGAAATCATGATTCCCTTCAGCATTTCTCCTGATGGCTTTGAGCTATGTGAAAATAAAGCTGTGCTTATAAAAGTGTTCAATAAATAATTACACACTGACTAATCAAAAAGTGTTAGTTTGATAAGAAATGAGAAGAGGAAAGGAATAAAGTTTATACACACACAAAAACGTGTGTGTGTGTGTGTGTGTGTGTGTGTGTGTGCTATTTACTATATGAAAGCTTAACAGGGAATGCTAAGTTTAAGCAGGTCTAAGTCACTTTCCTGCCACTAAGATAAGTCATCTGACAACTAAAACTTTAAAAAAAAAAATAGTGGTTTTCCCTCAGAGTTCAGTCCACAGTTGCTTGGCTCCAAGACAGGAGGGCATGGCAAAGATGCTTGCTGGAGACGTGCTGATAGCGGCTGCTGGCTGTGGGCTGGGAGCAGGAAGACTGAATGGGGGAGCTGGGGGAGCAAGATGGAACCTTCTGGGCCACGCCCCAGCACCTACTGCCTCAAAAAAGGCCTTCGCCTCCCAAAGAACATGTAGCCATGAATTCATCAGAGGTCAAATCCACAGATAGGTATCACTCTCCATAGACAAATCACTTCCCCAGAGGTCCACTTGTCAATTCATGAGGCACTGGGGAGACACCTAGATATAAACTGCGAATGGTAGGAAATTTTTCCACGAATCTGAGACTGCCTTTATTATAAGACTTACAGAATAAAAGGATTGGCTTTTTAATCCCATCAGATAATATGTTTTCTTCTGGAAAAGAATTCAAGCTTTTCTTCTTATTGGCACATATTATAAAATATTTTATTCAAATATTTTGAGTGTTTCTAAACAAAACACTGGATATTTGTTTTCTCTCTTTCCATGTAAATATCTAAAAGAAATTTTGACTTCTTATCTCTAAAAAATCAATTTTTGCCTTGGCAAAGGTGAAGTGGGCATATATTCATTAAAATGATGATGGTATTTATTTAAACATTAAAAAAAACGAAATATTGAAGTTAAAAAGTTGCACATTTACATATATTATTCTTTGCAGGAAGTGAAAGATATCATAAGGACTGAAAAATAACAGCTCGTTTCAAAGAATAGATTGCTCATGATTTGCCTTGAGCTTCCCGGCATTGAAAATTGTGATATGGATTTATCCTGCTGTGGCTGCCTTGGGAGGAAAAATGAAGCTCAGCTTGCGTCAAGGCCCAGGTTCCTGAGGCAAACAGAATCTTGGTTAGCTTACTTTTCTGTTGAATGTCCTGATTTCCCATATTTGGGTCTTTCACCAGGAATAGGAAAATATTCACCTCAAAAGAAGGTTACTTTCTTAGTTTTCTGAACTCAAAATATTCTATATTTCCCCTTACAGACTGCTCTTGGTCCCTTGATATGGAGATTTTATTTTCCAGGTGACGTTGAAGGGAGCCAGCTTGTGTGGGGCATGAATATGATCTGAAGGAGCACCTGCTTAGCTCTTAGTAGAGTGACTATCATTTCCAGTTTGATATGTAATGTTTCCATGCTGTGCTGCAATACCAGGAGAGGGCAATATTCAAGTTTCAGGGCTGGAGAGCTAGTTCGGTGATCTAAGAGCCTGCCTGGCAAGTGCAAGGACCTGAGTTTGATGCCTGGGACCACATGCTATGTGGACCAGGAATCCTGGGCTCCACAGAAACCAGTCTTGTTAGCTCATGCCTAGGTTCAGAAGAAATTTATTATTAAACCTGACTGAATTTGAGTTTATTGGGTGTTTTTTTTTTAGAGAGTCAGCTGGAATAAAATTTACAAATTCCACATATGCTCTGAACGGCCTGGGCTGACAGAGCCAGTCTGAGCTGAGGAAGAAAAAGTAAGGAATATTTCCTGCTTTTTAAACCAATTTAGGACTTTAGGGTTTCGTTTTGTAAGTTATTTCTGGCAACAACAAATTCTTACTTCAATATTTCCTGCATTGATTTTCTCACTTTCCTTGGATTTTAATGTGCATCAAATGTAGAAAAATCATATAGGTTAACATACAGCTACCAACTATGACAGAATAGGATAGAAGAGAAATGCTTTTGGCCTATAGCATTTAGAAAATTATGGATCTGCATGATGATAGTTTTGGAAAATAATGATGGGACATGCAATAGCTCATGAACATAATGTTTTATAGAAATCAGTAAAATATTTCTGCATTGTTCTTTTCAGTTATGTGTACTATTTTTCAATTTCTTTTTTTTCCATTTATTTTTATTTTATTAAAATACAAATGTCAATCAGACAGTTTCAAGACACCTTAACCATACAGAGTCGATGAATTAATACATTGCAAACTGTTTTCATGACGTTTTGGTACTGTACAAGGTGCATACATGAAATTATATTTACAGGTTTTTTTATAGCTGAATTATATCAAAGATTCAATAATTAT